>CM053763.1:2126782-2157049 GCA_028658305.1 Pachyuromys duprasi
GGAGGGGGCCGGGAAGAAGGAGATGAGGGAGGGAGTGGGAGGGTAGGAGGGAATGGGGGAGGGGGCTACGGCTGGGATTCAAAGTACCTAACCTGTGATTGAGATAAAAATAAATAAATTAAAAAACAAACAAACAAAAAGAAAAAAGAAAAAAAAAGAAATTTTCTACAAAGAGTTTCCACTTACTACTGGAAAATAAGAGAAGCTATACAGTACCATTTCTATATTTTAAGATATACTATATTTAAATTAGCCTATGGACATCACTACAGGGGGCGTTGGCTTGTTCCCCTACTCACACTGCAACACATCCTAGTACATATCAACCACTGCTTAAATTCTGAATTGCAGCCAACCTTTGTGCTGCCTTTCCTTGGGGCTCTCTCATCACAGAAGGAGACTTTGCTGCATGCATGGCAGCGTAGAGGAGCCAGAGAATTTGTGCTAAACAGAGCAGGTCCCAGAGAAACAATCCCAGACTAATAAGTGTTGATACAGAGGTGCCCTGGTACTTGTTATCCAGTGGGAAAGATGTGAGACACCCTCCCAGCCTGGTGTAAGAGAGCCCAGTGGGAGTGAGCACCAGCTGCTGGAGGTGGCTGTGATGTGGTTAAGGTACATTTACTTACTGTTTTCCCTTCTCTGAGTCAATGATCAAGATCCCTGTGGAGTTTTCTTCCACTTCCTAGTAAACTCAATGCATTTGAACCCTTATCTATAGGGGTCTGCATTGTAGAGAACTCTATCACACCTAGTGTTCATATATAAAACAATGAAATCTAATTTGTTAAAGCAAATGTTTTACTAACCAATGACAAAATACAGGAAAAGCATTTCAAAAACTTTGGCACAGGAATTGGTCTGGCCTTTCTTAACTTGAGTGTGAAATCTTCACCAAGCACCCATCCAATGTGTTCTGGATACAACAGGTTTTCCTTGATGGTTAATTAGAAAGCTAATAAATAAGGGAATTCACCTTTTTCCTGGCGTGTGTGCAGCCTTCACAATCCTTCCAGATGCCAGCAAGCGCTGTCCAATCTCAGAAGGAGAATCACTTTTTCTCAGGATGACATTAGTCTTGATCAATTTCATAAAAGAGCAATTTATTTTAGAAATCGCTTATCTAAAACTAGGGTCTGATAGAAGGGGAGGAGGTCCTCCCCTATCAGGTGCCTAGGGAAAGAGCATAGGGGGAGAAAAGGGAGGGGGAACAAGAGGGAGATGGTGGGACTGGGGGGAGATGAGGGAGAATGGTGCAGACGATATACGAAGTGAATAAATTGTAATAAATAAATAGAATTTTAAAAAATTGCTTATCTAGAGATAAGGTCAAATTATGTAATGATTTTCAGCTTATTATTGTTTTGAGTTACCTTGAATTAACCCTGAAAACATAGATGGGTTAAATTTATTTTGGAAATAATGTTAAGACAGGAAGAGGTTTATGCAACTCAGCATGCCCATCTTATAGGAAATGGTGCATAATTTATAGAATGATGATTGCTTTCTGATTGAGATAATAACTTTCAGGGAAAAAAAAACTATTGAGTGCAGAAATATTTTCCGAACATTTTGTACTCATGTAGGTTAACAATTGAACTATTTGAGAGAGATGTGGTATTTTTTTTATAACCATTCAATCTTACTGCCAAATTTTAAGCATGTATTTCAAGTTTACAAGCCAAGAGATTCTATGCATTTATGGCTAGAAATTGGATCTCTGTGGGCATAATATTTATGCCTCTGTGAAATGCATCATTTGCCTTGATGTCAGCTTAACCGAAATGTGATGGGTTGACATTATCAAACGGAGCAGATTTTTTTGTAACCTTAAGCTGAATGTTCTTGTGTATGCACAAACTGAGTGGTACATGGGAGGTGCTAAAAGCAGCAGATGCTGACATACAGGGCTAGTTCAACACTATCATTAAAACCCATCTGAGCAAAGGAGATATGTCAATGAGTGGAGGAAAATTAATTTTATGAATATTTAATTGAATTTTCTAGTAATATGGTTTCCTTAATGTTACTGGGCCAATGCAATGTAGTCTATTACTTGAAGAAGTAATTTTATCAAAGGGAGGGATAAGACTATATAACAAGTAACTTTCAAAGGAAATGAGACCTTATGAAAAAATTTGGACTGTACTTTTGTTAAAGAGTTATAAATTAAAATAGAATGAAGATTTTAATCATTAATTATAGAAGTAAGGGCATTACAATCAGTTTAACTACAATGATTACCATTAATATATGTCTTTTATGATTCTCATATTATTTTGAAATGCTGTATCATGGCTAATCTGTATTAAGAAAATAAATATATATTGACTGTCTTTGGTTGTTAAAACAACATAACAGTGACTGCAGTTGAAAGAAGAAAACTGTAAACACAGGATTTCCTTTCTGTAACAGAGACAGCAGGTCCTATAATTAAAACCAAGCTAATAGTAAGTTCAGTGACATGATGGGGCCTTGCCTAATGAGCTGCACAGAGCCTTTCATTGAACGCATACAATATTGCTGCCAATTTGTACTTAAACAGATACTTTACACAGTACTGAGTGCTTAAGTGCTCTATTCATTCTCATAGTATCATTATGCGATCTGCACATAGAAAGCATGAGCTTCTTGGAGTCTTCTTTTCACAGTATTGGGCAGGCTTCCTTTGAGCAACAGAGAACACTAACATTTTATCCATGAGAGAGTTAGAGGTGAATGTAATTCTGTGAACATCTGAATATTGTGTGTGGGCACTTGCAAATGCAGCCTTAAAGGTTAATTTTTATTGGCTTCATAATAAATCTTCCTTCTTTCAGATTAGGAAACTGTGGTATCATGGTAGAATAAATGGAAAAATGAAATTTAATCTCTGTGACCATACTCAGAGATAATTTGCTTTTAGGTAAATGAAATTGTGCCACGCTTTGACTACATTATTTTAGCCTTCTGAATTCCATTGACAGTTGGTGGAGATATCTCATGTTCCACTTTAGCCAATTCAGGCTTTGATTGACAGTACTGCTCTTTTCCTACACTTGAAATCACAAGGAAGATGAGGTTTCCACCATATGTGTGTGTTTATACACACATATATATGTGTGTCTTTTGATGATTTGGGTTCCCTGTTAATATTTATATTAAATATATTTAAATCAGGGAATGTGGCTTGCAAAGTAGACTATTTGAAGCTAACATCAGTGGAACAAATGGAATGGTTCAGTTCACAAATGTATAGCCAAAGGCGTTCCGCAGACTAGGATGTTCACAGTATATACAGGGTTGGAATTTGAATATGACTGTTGAATTAGCCAAATTTATTTGTGAATGGTTCAGCACTTAATTTTGTTTTATATTCTGATAAGCTACCTAAAAGTGGCTTGGCATTTGATTGATTTTCTAAGTACTATTGCAAAGAGGAAAAATACAATGGCCACTTAGCAAAGTAAGATATATTTATGGTTTTATTTATTTAGTTCTGAACATTAATGTTTTCATGATATTTAACTCAGTTACAAAGTATCAAAAGTTGATCAATGGCCACAGTTTATGCCTCAAAAAGCACACTGAAATTTATGGATGCAATAGAAACATCATTTAAAGGGACAAAAGAAAATTCCTTTTTTGTTATATCTGTCTTTTTTCTTATATTTTGAGGTGTGCCACTAGAGTTGAAATTTTACTCGTAATAATGGCACCTTTATTTGTGAATAAAAATCTCTGCTAAGTGAAAAGCATTTGGGAATAGTAGTTAAAATGTATATAAAAATTAGTTATTCATTCCATAGTCCTTGATAAAATTAACTCCCTTCCAGATCAATCTACCCTAGCTTTTCTCTAGTGCCATGATCTACACAATTAAGGAATTTTATTTATTTTTCACTGAATCGAAGGAGAATATTCAGAATTGCAAGTTAATACTTATTATGATATCATCTGATGCCCAGGTTCACTTCCATAAAAACAAGATATAAGCAGACGTCACAAATAATCAATTTAATCAACTGTAAGAACACAATAAACTGAACAAAAGTCAAGGACACATAATTAAGATCATTATGTCAGTGTCCATCAGGGTCTTTTCCTGGAAATACAGTGTAGCTATCAGTTTCCTAATGAATTGTGTTCTTGCTTTATTTCCACCCAAACAATATTCTCAGCACCACAAGGAAGGTGGCCAAACTCAAGTTCAATTGCTCTGTTCAAGCCACAATTAGAAAATTTATTTCAGCGATAAACTAGAATAACATATAATCATTGATAAAATAACTCGATGCTTTAATAACAATATATTCTGAACAATATATTCTAGAATCTTTCTGATGATGCGACTGGAAACCTTGAGAAACTGACAATTAAAATTTTAGAAAGTCTCCCTATGTGAGGCAAATTATTCACTGTGACATTGTTGGGATTGGTTGTTTTCAGGTTGCCCTTAGAGACCACAGCCAGATATCTTTTGCAGTTAAGGAACCTGAGTTTAACAGATGAACATTTATATCCTAAAAGTAAGCTGTAGATGGTAAGATGCTTGTTTGTTTACTGAAGATAGGATGGATTTCAACTGTAAAAGCAAATTCTTGAGAATCTTGTGTAGATAACTGTACAATAAGGAGCTTCACAGAGAACATCATTCAAAAACTATTGAATTGATAAATTGGTTAATTCAAAATTATTATCGTGAATTTTCCATCTCTTTCACAAGTTTCTAAAGTCATCAGTGACATTTCCTCATAAGTAGGAAACATAAGAAGGCAACAGTGACTCAAAAAACGACTGACATTTAGTGCATTTCCGGAATTGCTGGGGGTGAATAGGGAAACATTTTCAAACAGGTTGAACACTGAAAATGCATATTTATTGTTCATGGTTGGGGTAGCTAGTGTACTTCAAGATGCCTGAAAGTTCTGTTCCTAAATATGCAGCTCCGCCTCCTCTACATCTCCCCCGGATCAAATCTGTCAGTATTTTGGAATGGCCAAACTTCTTCACTTTGCAGTAGATGGTGTAACTAAGTCTTGTCAGGAAGATATTGCAAACGTGGGTAGCATATGCATTGTGAGACTATAATATCTGAATTCATAATCTCCTTGGCTTGTGTACACTGTATGTCCTGGAATGGGTAATCAAACACCATTAAGATTTCTTATGTAATGGTTTGAGAAAGTATTTAAGGATTTATTATCATTTTAATTATGTGTAGCTGTGTGCAACCTGTACCATTCAGAGTGCTTAACTCTGTCTATTCAGTGAAGATGATTCTCTTCCACTTAGCATCGCAAAAGTCTTGGTAGAATACTATGTGTATTCACCTTATATAGTAGTTTGAGGAAGGATTTAAGGAATTACGTGTCATTGTTTTTAATTATGTGCCTGTGAAGACTAGAAGCATCAGATATCCTAGTGATGATCACACACACATGCAGTCGTGGGTGTCCTATGTTGGCTCTAGAAACTGAACTTGGGTCCTCTCTAAGAGTAGTATGCTTGCTTAATCACTATGCCACCTCTCCAGCCCCTTGAAGAGTTTTAAAATTATATACATATGTAATATTATGTTATATATAATTTAAAATACAAAATATATAATGATAGTATTTTAATATATACTATATATTAAATTATATGTATGAAAGAATATCTAACATATCATGTATTTTGTATTTTAAATTATATATAATTTAATTATATAATAAGTACATAATATGATTTAAATTGTGTATAATTTAAAATATGTAATTGAATTTTAATATAGATATAGAATTTAAAATACAAATTTTTTCATTTAAATAGTTCATCAGGACACATTGCCCCCCCCAATAATAGTATGACCTGTGAAGCACAAAGATAGGATGGTGAGCAAAATTAATTAAATACCATGTCTTGCCTGTATAAATGGATCTTCTAAGCTCTTTTATTTCAACATGACATATCAATGTTAATATCTACTTTACCAGATCATATAGTTTTGAGTAGGAAAGAAAGATATAGCTCATTCGTTTGTTTTGTTTTGTTTTGTTTTTTTTTGTTTTTGTTTTTGTTTTGTTTTTTTTTTACTTTAGTAACAGGCAGGGAATAAAAACAGAAATAAGAAAATAAGAAAACAGAGTTATAAAAACTTGTACCTTGCTATTGATTGTGGAACCACTTGAAACCTAAAAGATAATTTATTTCTATTTACTTCCTGGCTAGCACTCTGGAAGATAATTGTCTGTAGTCTGACTCCTATAGCCACTGGAGAGTATAGTGATCAAATGATAGGGGACAAAGGAAACAAATGTAGTTCGCATAGAATAACACCTTACAAGGCACCCTCACTCAACAACTCAGAGTATTTGAATAAGATGACCAGCAAGATGACTTATAGATCTCAGGAAGTGCAGAGGGAGAGGGTAGGAATGTGCTCAGATACAGGTATGACTGACCAAAAGCACGGTAAAGGCAGTGAGACAGACCAGCTTAAATTCCTGCAGCTTGAACTGAAAGAAGTCACACACAGCTGAGAGCTGCAAATGAAAACTTGAATCTATGCCACCTTCATCATCTGCCAGTACTAGCTTTTGGCTCAGGCCATTGAAAGCCACTTCATGGAGCTCATGTATCCGTTATTACCTCACTATTTCCCCCTATGACTAGCTGCACACCCATGAATCTGACAAGAGGAGAAAAAACAGGGGTGAATCCTGGAATATTTAATGCCAAGATATCTTATAGTGCTAGCTAGCTTCAATAACAATCAGAGAAAGATCTTCTCTGCTTTGTGTCATTTCGAGATAACAGAATATTACACTGTGAGTAAAGTGCTATGATAAATGTGGTATTTAGTTTGTATTTCCTGTGCTTGTTAATGGAAAACTGCATTATAGCCTCTTCCACCTTTTATTTATTTTTTAACGCATTTCTGGTATATTACAGCACAACCACGGTTTCTCTTCCTTCTACTCTTCCCGTCTTCCCCCTGCCTCTCTCAAGATCCACTCCTCCATTTCTCTGCATAAAGGAGCAGACCTTCAAGGCATATAAACTGATATGGCAAAACAAATTTCAATAAGAGTAGCCACCAAACCTCACGCCAAGGCTGTATGAGGTGAACTAGTAGTAGAAAAAGCTCCAAAAAGCAAGTAAAAGAGTCAGAGACAGCCCCATGATCACAGCGAGCAGTCCCACAAGAACACCAAGCTAAACAACCGTAACACATAGGCAGAGACCTAGCTTAGACCCAGCAGACTCCATGATTGTCGCTCCAGTCAATGTGGGCCCCTATAAGCCCTGTGAGTTGAATATGTGAGCCATGTTCTCATGGTATCCTAGATCTCTTAGGTTTCTACAATCCTTCCTCCCCCATTTACACAGGATTCCCCAGGTCTCCATAATGTTTGGGGGTGATTCTCTGCATCTGCTTTGGTCAGTTGTTGGATAATGGTATTCAGTTCAATCCACCCTCTGTTTTCTGTATAAAGGGAAAAAGGAAAGGATTATAAGAGGAGTTAAATAAACTAAAGACGATTGTACTGTTAGAAAAGCAGATACACTGATCAATGGAATATAATCGAGGGCATATATATATATATATATATATATATATATATATGCTCACATTTCTTTTTATATAATTTTTATTTTTTATATTAATTACAAGTTATTTACTTTGTATCCCAGCTCTCTCTCCCTCATCTCCTTCTTGCCCCTCCCCCAGTCCACTGCTAGGAGAGGACCTCCTCCCCTTCCATCTGACCATAGTTTATCAGGTCTCATTAGTGCTGGCTATAGTGTCCTCTTCTGTGGCATAGCAAGGTCACTCCTCCCTTGGGAGTGTGTGTGTGTGGGCAGGGGGCGGGGGAGGTCAAAGAGCCAACACTGAGTTCATGACAGAGATAGTCCCTGTTCCCCTCACTAGGGAAAACCAATTGGATGCTAACCTGCCATGGGCTACATCTGAAGCTCAGACTTCTAAATCCACCTGATATTTTAAAAAGAGGTCAATAACACAAAAGTAGAGAAAAGAGAGCATATTGAGCAAATGATACCAATGAAACTAGATGGCAGTGTATATAGGAAGAAACTAGATTTCTTTCTCTCACAGTGCATAAATCTGAACTCCAGATTGATGAAGAATGTCCAGAACTGGTACTCTGATTATACTCTTAATGCACATTTTTCTTATTATTAAGCAGGAGCTGATACAGTAAATGAAATAATCCTTACAATTACTAAATTAGAAATTATGACTCTTTTCTGAAAGAAATGAGTTATCTTAGTCTCTTGTCCACTGGCATGGTGGTGATTGATTCCAAGATTGCATTGAGCTAACAGAAGGAGATTCACTGTGAACGGGTTAAGGGTGGAAATAGGAAAGCTTGGGGCAAGTTTGATTGTTTATGCTCTTATATCACTTGTCTAAACCTTGAAAGCATTCCGTCTCTACAAAGTTTTGTTCAAATGTCAGAAAAGGCAAATGGTTTGAGGATAGTCAAGTATCTTTCTATAAATAAAGTTCTCCATGTTTTTGCACAATAGTTGCACATTGTATATAAAAAAGAAACAGATGGGTAAAAGAGAAACAACAGCAAATTCTATACATATTCTACATACAAGACCAGTTAAATATATTTGAACAAGAAAAATGTTAAGTTTCACATAATTACAAAATGTAAATAACTACAAATACGTAAATAATGTAGAGTAAAATATATCTCAGGATTTTTGTTAAAAGAGCATATGCATCAACTTAGGTAGATGGTTAAAGGTTAGAAAGCCAGGTACTCCTCATAAAACTGTCCTACACTTCAGTTCTGTGGAATGATGCATGTTTAGGCAATATTGAGAGAAGTATAATTTTGTAGCTCCAGCAGGATCTTAAAAAAAATTATTCAAATACCAATTCTTAAGTCAGTCATGTGCTTCTGATATCAATGACCACTACCAGACAAGAAACAAACAAACAAACAAAAAACACCTTTGTTTCTTAGCTTCTCTTTCTTTTCTTCTTTCTTCCTGTCTTTTTTTTTAAGGTGGCTTTCATGATTTAGCAACAAACTTCCAATACACTCCCTTTGGATTTGTTAGGATCTCATTTAGATGCTTCTATGCTTTACCCCTCATTCAGATTTTAGCAAATTTTTGCACTTGGGTAAATGAGTTTGAAGTAATTCTTCAGGAATTACTTTAAATAATGCAGATCTCTAAAGTTAATTTCATCTCAGAACCTTGAAACATCATATCAAAAAGCAACTGATCTAATCAGGTTTAGAGGGCCAAACACAAAATAATATAACAAATTAATTCACAGAAACCTGCATTTTATGAAATATTTATTGGAAATCAAGAGCACTAATTATCTAAGTGTTTCAAAGTATTCAGAGACAATCTTAAGGATATTTATATGTATGTATGCATTCATAAATCTAATATATATATATGTGTGTGTATGTGTCTGTATAGATTATATTTAAAGTAATTATACTATATAATTAGTTATAATAAACTACAGAGTAAATAAAGATATTCTACATATTTCAGTCTATTAAGGATATTAAAATTACTAGCCACAGAATGACTGATTACCAATCAGATGTCTGTACAATAAAAAAAATGTATGTATAGTATATAAATAATCACATATACATACACTGCTTTCTGTAATTTAAAGTCAGTATATCATGTTTATAAATTGCAATGCTACCTAAATATGTTAAGAATTGGGTGAGGAATGTTTTTAAAATCATAATATCATTTTAAAAATTATAGCGTTTAAAGGTAACTGTGCCAGACTTTCACGGGAATTGTATTCAGGAGAATTTTTTAAGCTCTTTTAAAATTTATTTGTTTTTTTTTTATTAGTTACAATTTATGACTTTGTATTCTAGCTGTAGCCTCCTCCCTCCCTCCCAATCTCATCCTCTCTCTTCTCCTCCCATCTCCCTCTCCAAGTCCACTGATAGGGGAGGTCCTCCTCACCTTCCAACTGACCCTAGCCTATTAGGTCTCATCAGGACTAGTTGCATTGCCTTTCTCTGTGTCCTGGTAAGGCTGCTCCCCCTCAGTGGGAGGTGATTAAAGACCCAGCCACTGAGTTCATATCAGAGACAGCCCCTGTTTTTAATAAACAAAAATTATAGCTGAAAAATTATAATATCTAGTGTTTTAAAATCTACTAGTGACTTAAAATACTTTATCAAATATTGATGTCTATTGAAGGACACACACATATTTGGGCCTGTTTTCTAGTGTCAAATGAGTCAGGTATGAGGACATGATGTTGGAACCTTATTAAGGTTCTTTGAACAAATTGACTCATTATGTAGATGTGGGTAGAATTTTAGCATTAACCAAAAGTCCAGAATGTGCTAAAAGCAATAGATCATTTGCCAAATTGGCTTAATTGAGAATCTGGTCTTTCTCTAAAAACAAAACAAAACAAAAATTGTTATCAAGGGGTGTGAGCATCCATTTTTAATTTTTTGTGCTTTCAAGTGACTTCCTTAGTTGACTTTAAGATAGTAAAGAATGATTCAGACTAGAGAAAGGCAACGAGAGACTCAAGGTGAAATACTTGTTTCTTATTTCTAAGGGCAGGATGGAGTTACAGCCTTTTGACTGGACCCTTTATCCCTTTCTCAAACTAGTTTTGAATGTGGCTCATGGACCCAGGAATAGTTGAAGGTTTTTCTTCTAGTTGAAGACTTTTTCTGAGCTTTCCTCAAGGAACATATTCCATGTATTTTAACAGTGATAAACCTTCTATGTCAGGAGTTGT
Organism: Pachyuromys duprasi; assembly: GCA_028658305.1. Lineage (NCBI taxonomy): Eukaryota > Metazoa > Chordata > Mammalia > Rodentia > Muridae > Pachyuromys > Pachyuromys duprasi. The sequence goes on from CM053763.1 coordinate 2,137,539, forward strand.
CAAAACAAGTAACGTCCACTGTTTGTTTCTAATCTTCTAGTTTTACCCTTTGCTCCTTATCTTCATTGCTTGAATTATCATCTTAGCACACTCTGCATTCTTCAGACTGGAGAGCCTCAATTGCAGAATTGCCTCAGTCACATTGGTCTATGATGTATCTGTTGGGATTGCGTTGATTATTGATTGATGTAAGAGAGCCCTGACTACTCTGAATGGTGTCCATCGAGGTAAGTGAGTATGATTTGAGTTCCATCCTGATGCCTCTCAAATGTGGGACTGTGATCAACTAATGTAAGATGAAGTGAACCCTTTTTTTCCTTGAGTTGCTTTTGGTCAGAGTGTTTTAGCACAACCATGGAATGGGAGTCAGAGGAGTGTTAATGCCTCCAAAAAAGCGTAAGAATGTCAGGAGAGGCTGGTGCTATCTGCCTGTATCAGATAGGGTCACTTTTATAACTTATATCTTCACAACCTCCCAGATTGGGTGAAACTCAAACTCCGAAGAGCGTTTTACTACAGGACATTGATACATGCAGTAAATGAGAAACTATTATGAACCTGAGGTTTTCAATTCTTGTTTATTAAGGAAATGCACAGCAGCAAGGACAATGGCAAAGTGATCCATAATGGCAGCACCCCAACTCTCTCTTGTAGCCTCATGTTCCAGTGGTAAATAAATAATTTACTTTCATGAGCCACCCATTCTTGTCCTACTTCAAAATTTGGCAATTATCCCAACCAATTTCATTTATGACATGGTTTTCTTTCTTTTCTTTGGCAATATTCATTCAGAGACTGAGAAAAGGCAATTCTGTCTCATTATAGGCTTGTGTTTCTGCTCTTTATTCCTTCCCATAATACTATATTGATTTATTAATCAACAACAAATCAAAGGGTAAAAACATGCCATTTCCTCATTAATTAGGCATAGGAACAAGCAGGACTAATCAGTCTTACTTCAACTATAAATAATTAGCCTTTTATTTCTCTTGAGATAGAAGAGTCATGTATAAAAATTTTATTATGCTTTTTATACTTTCTCACATAATAAAACAGACATTATTGAGTCTAAGGTCAAACTTTGGGAAGTATAAAAACATAATTTTAATGCTTAATGGTTTTATTCATAACTTAAAAGACTGGCTTTGTTATCAACTAACAAAGCCATGTGTATGTAAATGTATCTATATATATATATAAATAAAGTGTAATTAATAAAAAATTAAAAAGAAAAAAAAGAATGCATTGCCAAGAAGGAACTTTCAGGATTTCTCAAATCTAGATTTGCTTTCTGACAGTGGTTATCTGGCTGCACTGGGATGCTGAGAGATAGCCTCTTGTTTTCAGGCCAGTAACCTGTCCAATATGGACCTGAGGAAGAGTGAGTCAGGAGGCAGATTTCCTTAAAGCTTTCAGGGAGTTGGTTCATCCCATGGTACAAATGGGTACTTTCTTCCGTTTTACTTGGATGGCTATAGATTTCAAATGTTGGGAGATCTTACTGAGTGGCAAGTTCTTTAGCAGAAGAGGAAAAATACCCCAGTCTTTGTTTAAACTCATAGCAAATTTAATAGTGTCTCTCAGACTGAAAACTGTCCTGTACAGTACATACTGTAATGTATGGCTATATTTTTGTATACAGTTTTAAAAAATGTTTTCCTTAGGTTCAAATCACTCAAGTGCTCTTTTTTCTAGTTCAATTGGAGTTCAAAAAATACTTTAAAATATTTTTTGAAAAGTTAAAAAGATTAATTTAGATTTATTTTTATTTTTAAAATTTATTTATATGTTTATTTATTATAATTTATTCATTTTGTATCCCCATAGTAGCCCCCTCCCTCTTCTCCTCCCATTCCCACCCAACCTCTCTGTTTTCCCCTTATACCCTTAGTACACTGATAGGAGAAGACCTCCTCCTCCTCCATCTGACCGGAGCCTATCAGGTCTCATCAAGGCTGGCTGCATCATCTTCCTCTGTGACCTGTTTAAAAAAAGCGTATACCTCCTCATGTTCAAGTTGCTCATTTTTATTTTTTCTTTGATTTAATTGGAGATTTTAAATATTTTGAACTATGTTATCTTGGCTTTTGTTCTACTTATTATTATTTAAATAGATTTTCAATACTACTTTTGAAAGAAAGCTGCCAAGAGCAAGCAATGTCTCTTCTTTCTCCCCCTTCTCTCTTTTCTTTCCTTCTCACTAGTAATTCTGATTGAAAGCAGACTTATTTATTCGCAAATTTGCTCAGTTTCTCACTTATTTTGTGTATGATCGGATACATGTACGTATTGAGGTTTTTGTGTGTGAGTGCTGGTTTCCCGTGTGACGTGGCCAGGGTGTAGAACTCAAATGAGTATCAAATGAGAGCCAAGTCTACTGAGCTTCTTGCTTAATGGGGTGATGTTAACATTCAACAGGGTCTGCCTTGTTAACGATTGTGCACTCTGAGTCTGGGAGGCTGAGATTATCAATTTCTTTTCTGTATCTCTTTTCAAGGCAGGAGCCACTGTGGCGAAGCTAAGCAGAACAGTTCTGCACTGCAGTTTCTCTACTGCGTCTCTATCACACGCAGCTGCTGGATGAACTCCGGGGCTCAGAACTGAGGTCATCAGGTTGAACAACAAACACTCCACTCACTTCCGACCCCTTCCTAAATAAAGAAATAAGTAAATAAGACCTTCTAGATGAACACTTGCTTATGTATAATTATTTGATTTTTTATTTAAAATTTATTCTCCCCTTAAAATACAATCTGACTGGAGTCTCCCCTCCACCCTCCCAACCCCTGTCTTCCACTGTCTCCCTTCCACCCCGCCTCTTTTCCCTTCAGAAAATGGCAGATCTCCCAGGAACATTGTTCCTCCCCTATATTAAGGATGGATGAGGCAACCCAATAGAAGGAAAAGGTCTCAAAAGCAGGCAAAAGAGTGACAGACAGGCCCTGCTCCCATTGTTAGGAATTCTGCAAGAAGACCATGCTACATAACTATAATACATACATATAATATACATAATATACATAACTATAATACATACATATAATATATATGCAGAGGGCCTTGGTCAGACCCACGCAAAGTCCTGATTGTAAGTTCATATGATCCCACGTTAATTGATTCTGTGGGTTTTCTTGTGGTGTCCTTGACCCCTCTGGCTTCTAAAATGCGTCCTCCCCCTCTAGTTCAGAATTCCTCCTGCTCTGGCAAATGTTTGCCTGTGGATCTTTGCATTTGTTTCCATCAGTTTTTGGATGAGCCTCTGTGACGGGATTATGCTAGGCTGTTGCCTACAAGTATAGCAGAATAACATAGGAATCATTTCTTCAACTTTTTTTCCAGCTTAAAGAATATTCTTAGACTTAAAATGTAAGGTTTTCTGACACATTATAATGATCCAAAAGAAATGAAAGGAGGAAAATAAATTTGTTAAAATTGGTAGAAACTCAGTGCTAATCTAGACTGTTATATACATAATTGTTATTTGAAGAAGTCTGCTTCAAATGTACCGAAATCCTCAAAAACGAATGATATAATTTGTATCATGCTTCTTTACATATATGAAACCACTAGGAGAAAGCATTTTAAAGAAAGCAAACATTCAAGGGATAAAATGGCTTGGGAAAAAGTGAATCATTTTTTTTTGCAGATCCCATTTGATAAAGTGAATCATTTTTTTGCAGATCCCATTTGCCCCCCTAGTTGTTATGATGTGTTCCACTCTGGTACTATTTGTACTTTTTATTTAAAAAAACCCATAGTATATGTGTAGATATCTTGAAGGCACATTAGAGTAGAATAAATCATGTAGCTCTCGTATTGACCTTCATTGAGAAAGGGAAGAATGCTTAATAAGCTCTGTGGTTGATTTGCGCTGTGGTCCCTAGTGAAGGAGTAGTCCAATGGTGAAGCATTGGGTGGGAGTTTGAGGACAGTGTCATTCTGACATATTACCAAGGTGTTTGTGAGAGGTTTATACATTATTTATGGATAAACATTGATGGAAATAGGAAAACCAAACAATATATTCTGTCTTTAGACTTAAAAGATGCTTTTAACCAAGTCCTTAAAGACATACACACTCATTTATACACATATATGAGAATATATTGTTCAATTTATGATTTGATGATGGATGATATGCAAATGAGGAATATGTACACAGTGTCTGATTCATTACATTTTAATAAGTGATATATTTAATATTTTAACTTATTTATCTTTTTCACCTTGCAGCACAAAATAATGTTGACTAGGAGCAGCTTTTTAAGCTGCTGCTTATAAAAGGAGAAATGGTGCACTATATTTTTGACATTTAAGGTCAAGTACAGAAGATGCATTGTATATTAATGTATCCAATATATCAGACAGGAAGTTAATGTCTTCCCTCCCTTTTGGGTCTAGACTATTTCATAAACCTATTTTTACTTTCATCGTTCTGATTAATAGTATCCCAGAAATACTCTCTTCTGACAGCACATAAAGACAGCTTTGAATTTATATGTGAATCATGGAGGAATGGATTCTAATTATATTTGAAATAATTCATTTCAGAAATTGAAAATAAGTCCATGTGTAAGTTTCATTAAACACAATGTAGAATGGTATTTTCCTCCAGGAATTTATTCAAGAGTGATGATTAATTATTGCAATTTCTGCTGAATTTCTTGAATTAGTTAATAGATTAGTTCAAGGAAACTTTCCTGAGCTGCTCAACTCCAACAGCCGTGATTGGCATCCCAAACAGAAACAGATTTTACGCTTTTCTTCATCTGGGTCACTGATTTCAATTTGTGATATGTCCTTGAAAAATAGTGTTGTTAACGGTGTTTAAAACATGTTAAAAAAGCAGCCAGCTGAAATGGTCCACAAATAACAAGATATTTAGAGGTCATTGGCTATCTCTTCATGGGATCTACACATTAGCCTTCTCTCCTTGGGCTACTTTTCTATGCTTATGGCCTCACAAAGAGCAGTAAATTCTGTGCTCTCCTGAAAAACACACACAATAGAAGTCCATATAAAATGGAGTCTTGAGGAACAGAGAGACAAATTCCACAAGTATATTTTTTTTCAGAAAAGGTAAATTTCTGTTAGACATGTTGGAGGTATAATCTACATACTGTGGTAAGACCATGGAGGTGAGAATTTTTGCTTTCAGTTTACAATAGGTCAATCTGCATGGTCTGAAGCACAGGAATTATAACATTTATTTATAACATTTATATATAATATATTCCTATAACATTTTTAAATATTTTTATTTCAAAATTTATTATAGTAACTTGATAAAGGTGATTAAGGCAAAGAGCAATAATAGAATGCCATGAAACGTTTTCACACTTAATTGTTGTCATATTTAACTTGTTAAAAATCTTCCGACTTGTTATATTTTCAAACATCAAAGTTTCTAGAATAGTCTTTTATGCAGAATACATAAATACGTTTATGTAAATTGGTTATGCTCAGCAATTAAATAAATTGTGCAGTCCACAGGGAATACCGTTAATTATGTAAAGACTGATGGGATTCATTTACTTGTTTTCTTTCTAAACCATTTGACTTGTATCTTTTCAATTAAACAATAATAAATGTAAGGAGAAATGTATGCTGTCAGGGAACAATACTACATATGTTTCTGGACTAGACAGGATTTCAGATGTCTTCATACTTACAAAATCTGAAAAAAAATTTAACTGCAAACACTTGCCTACATGCCTAAATGTAATTGACATGCATATTCAATCATGTTTGCTCTGTGTTTGAGTTAGTGAGAATGATAAGCTAACCAGTCACTATTTATCCTTGTATTCCATCTCTAAGTGAGTTCAATTTGTTTGGGGGAGGTGAAGTTTAAGCATTTTATGTAATATTTGTATGACTTGCTTTCATGTGAAAATAGGTCACTTGGGAGGTTGTCCACTTAATTGCCTAGTGAAAATCAGAATATCAAGATCTTTAAGATATACTACAAAGGTTGGGACTATCTGTTAAATACACTGATATCTAGTGAAAATTATCAGAAGACACATAATTTTAACTGCTATTTGTAGAATAATAACTGTTGTAATATGTAAATATTTAAATTATGTACTTGAATTATTTGAAATTTGAGGACTCTAAGAGCTGTAATATAAAATAACAAAAATGTAAGGATGGTGTTCAAGATCACATATAGGAACAACATGATAGACTTCTGTTTAGGAATATGGTGCTACAGTAAGCTTTATTGTTTATATTTTCATACTTTAGGCATGCAACTTTCCCCTGTGGAATGGATAAAATACATACACATCATATGTATAGGCAAGCTATTCTTGCCATTGGGTGAAAATGAGTACACTTGATTTTAGCCAAAAGGTGTAGACGGTATCAGAAGATGCTGATACTCATAGTCAAAACTTTGGACAGTGCACAGGGAATCTTAAGAAAGAAGGAAGAGATAGAAAGACCTGGAGGGGACAGAATCTCCACAAGGAGATCAACAAAACCAAAAAATCTGGACAAAGGGGTCTTTTCTCAAACTGATATACCAACAAAGGACCATGCGTGGAGATAACCTAGAACCCTTGCACAGACATAGTCCATGGCAGCTCAATCTCTAAGTGGTTTCCCTACTAATGGGAACAGGAATTGTCTCTGACATGAACTCAGTTTGAAGCTCTTTGATCTCTTCCCCCTGAAGGGGAGCAGCCTTACCAGGATACAGAGGGAAACAATGGAGCCAGTCCTTATGAGACCTGATAGGCTAATATCAGAGGGAAGGGGAGGAGGACCTCCCCTATCAGTGGACCTGGGGAGGGGCATGGGAGGAGATAAGGGAGGGATTGTGAGGGAGCTTCAACTGGGATACAAAGTGAATAAACTAATAAATTTTAAAAAATAAAAAGAATACAAAAGCAAAGTTTGCAGCAACCTAACAGAGATACAAGCATCATATTCTCCTGTAATAAAATGTGTTAAGAGGACCTACTCTGTCATTGGACTTGGGGAGGGGCATAGGAGAAGAAGAAAGAGGAAGGGTGTGATTAGGAGGGGATGGGGAGGGATTACATCTGGGATACAAAGTGAATAAACCGTAATTAATAAAAATTAAAAAAGGAAAAAAGAACATAAATGTTCATACCGGTGTGGGGAATATTTTTGTCACTTATAGGCAGGATTTTCATACCTACTAAGACATTAGTTGATTCATAGGTAATGTTCACGAATAAATTTATCACTTTATATTTAAAGTACTTTTAGACATTTGAGTTTTAGAATTGATCATTCAACATTCCCTGAATATAAGATGCAATAGATAAATTAAAAAATGCATTCTGATTATAAGTAATATATATAATATTCATATATTATTTAAATAAATTTATATATAAATATATATGAAACATTGTATAGAAAACGTTTAATAGTTCCCATGGATAATTTTTATTTTGATTAATATGTGTTCTTAGTTTGTAACATGGAAATAGGAGTGCTTTAATGTCAATAATATATATCAAATAATTTACTAAATAATTAAAATCATATATATAAGTTAGAACAAGTTATGTAATTTTAGTGATTAGGACATTCCACAAAGCCATAATCATACACCAATAATATTCTTTTATTTGAGAAATTTTCTGGAAATTATAATTTGCATAGACAAAGGAAAGGTTTATAGACTCTATGTCAGAAAGCATAAGTTTCAAAACAATGAAAATTTTACTTTTAAAGCACTAAATTAATGCTCATTGGGCAATGTAAAAAAATGGGAATTCTCACTATTGTTTAGAATGTGGCTCGGCTGAAGAGCTTCTTAACATGTTTGAGGAGGAACTGCATTCCTTCCTCAGGACTGAAAATAATAAATAGCAAATTAATAATTAAATAACTAGTGCATTGATAAAACAATTGGTATCTATGTATTAATGTAACTATTTTTGTTTCCATAAAGTACATTTTTAATTATACTTTAGTTCCTCATTCTTGTGCAATGTTCTATTTTAGAAACTCTCATTTATTTTAATAGCCATATAACATGACATTTATTTGCAGTCAGTATATCTACTTTTAAAAACAACCTCCATTGTTAAATATTTGTATTATTTGAAATAAGCATATGTTAATAATCTGGAAACACAAACTTGGGGACATATGTTTTGCAATGACCTAGAAATTACTAGATCAAGATGAGACAATTATGGTATTGACTGAATTGCTTTGGGGTTTAAATGATCAAACTGTAGCTACATCATTTTCTTCATTTAAATGCAGATGTGTCACAAATTGGAAATACAGTTGAATCTTATTAAGAAACATAATTCTTAATAGAATTAAGCCATTCATTAGAAATACCTTTACTGAATTAAGAGCACATAGTTCATATCTCGTGGCCAGAAAATACACCTGTGCAATCTTAGAATTATTATTTTTTCTTGAGCTATAATACAACATGTGGCAAGTCATGCAGATGTCATGATATTGTATAAACCCATGATTTCTTTTTCTTCAATTCCTGCAGACAACCGCAGGTGAAGAAATGGTTCAGGTACCAGAAGCACGTATTGTATTCAACATCCACCAATGGTCTTTGTGCATTTTTTTTTTTTTGCCATTCAGGAGTCTGGGAAGGCCCTGTTATAAGATTTATTGGTCAACTGTATCCTCAACTATTCTAAAATTACTGTAAAGACAATTGGATGTCAAAATGTATGATTTATTCTTGTCTTCACTACCTTGGTATATACCTTCACTATACTTGGTATATTACATAGTCCGTAAGATTTGTGTTCAAAAATAAGTTTACATTTATTCACACACTATTCCCAGTAACTTTTTTTTTACTCCTGCTCCTGCTATTGTGTGCTGTGCCACTTCAAAGTGTAAGCTAGAATAAATCTTTCCACTTTTAATTTGTTTCTTGTCAAGTATTTTGTTAAAGCATGGGTCTATCTGACTAACGCACACACATTAGTACTCTAAATATGGATATGCAGTACTTTTACTATTTGATTTTTCTTCTGTTTAGAATATATTCTTGTTATTCTTCTGTATCATTATTTTTTCAAGCTCTAATGTGGATGAGGATTCAAACAAGAATGACATTGCCGGGGAGTGACAGACTGGCTAGATCCCAGGGGAGGACTTTGCAGCCAGCCCTGAGGAGACAGGATAAGCTGGGGTTGGATGGAAGGGAAGGAGGTCCTCCCCTGTTGGTGGACTTGGAGGGTGCAGGGAAGAGGGAGATGAAGGAGGGAGTGGGAGGGTAAGAGGGAATGGGGGAGAGGGCTACAGCTGGGATTCAAAGTACCCAACCTGTGATTGAGATAAAAATAAATAAATTAAAAAAAAACTGTAGTAAAAAAAAAAAAAGAGTGGCATTGGCAGACAAGGTTCATTGATGCTCTTTTGTCCTATAGTATTTGTTTTCAATTAAAACATCCCAGTTTGGATGGCAGCTATTTAAGGTTCAGGAAGTTAGAAACTGAAGCATTCATCCCAAAGATAGTTTCCTCCAGGCTTGGGAAATAAATAGCTCACAAGTCTTAAGACATCCCTAAAACTTAGTAGATTTACAAGGCTGCTCCATCCCCAATGTAACATAAATATAATCACTGTTGAAGAGACGGAATCTTTAGACCTATTGAGCTGCTTCCACCTCTTGCAGAGTCCTCCAGGTTTACAGCATTCCTGTTTTGGCATTCAAGTTGATATAGGCTTTACATTGATGCACCTTCCTTTCAATCATATGTTTTTTAATAAGTAACCCCTCAGACATGCTACTATAAATAATTCTCACCCTTACTACTGTAATCAAACTCAATTAATTCATTTGTTTGCAAGCTAGGCTTTGGTGGAATCATTTCTATCATCTGCTTTCAGTGTGCTATGTGGAAGTAATGTTGTTCATATCTCTCCTGGAAAGGTCTCAAATAATGTTTGGTTATTTTTTTTCTCAAATACTCTCAGAAAATACCAGTAGGTGATTGCCACTTGATATCTTAAAATAGAAATATTCCGAATGAGTGGGTTGCTCAAATGTGAGATATATATATATATATATATATATATATATATATATATATATATATATATATATAATTAGAAAGCTTAAAACTATTCCCAGGTGTCTGGGCATTTTGCATGATTAATTACTCATTGTATCCACTAAGTTTAGTCTTTGCTGACTGTTCTCTACAAAGCTTGTTTCTGGCCCAGAAAGTATGGATAAATGTTGACTGCTTTATTTCTAAACCTGATATCCACCTCTTTATTTAGCCTGAATGCTCTGCGCATTTGAATTTTCTGATTCATTGATGCAATGAATATTCCCTCTTGTAAGCAGCAAAAATTCTTGGCTGGAATTCAAGGTCTTCAAAAGGAAATCCCCATTTTGCAGAACTGTTTTAACTCCCTCTGTGTAGCATAAGATACAACTCTTTGTTTCAGCCACTCAGTTTCACTTTCCTTTGAAACATGTTCTCCTTTAGTTATCCAAACTAGGAAAAAAAAAAAGTTTCACTGTCTGGGTATTATGCAACTTTTTTTTTTTTTCAGTTTCAGTGTGCTGAGGAAAGCCGTACTCCCAGTGACAGGGGCATCCTAACATTCTATGCTTGTGAGGAGGGAATGTATGCACTTATAGTTTAGGTCATCATTAAAAACCAGAGCAGTCACTGTGTATTTTTGAAAGATCTCACTTCGCTTACTACCAAATGTGCCTCTCACAAAATGAGCTATCTTTAGAATCTGTTTGCAAACATTATAGACATAGATTAGTGGAATAAATTATAACTTTTCAACTGATTTAGTACTTATTGCTTAAGATGGAAGTGACTGTGACTTTGTTTTTCCAAACACAGAAACAATAATAAAAGTTCAGTTTTCAGTCTTTTAAGAAAAAGGCAACAAATTTTGTTGATTTGCATTGTGAGGTTAGACCAATTACATTATCAAATTTTGCATGTCTAGCTTTACTCTTCAAGTTTCTTCCTTCCCTTCTCCCTCTCTTCCCAAGCCCTTTGCTTATTTAGACTATTGATATAGGCATTTCCCAAAAGGCCTTAGGAAAATTACTCTCAGGGTGAAAATTTTTTCTTAAGATAACCTAAAATTATTAGGGTTGAATATAGTAGCAAACAGATTGGATGAGGCAGTACAACTTTCACATTTTTCACCCGGATAGAGATATAACTCTAACTCCTTAATTCAAAGGATAATTCACCACCGTATTCAGTTGTTACATCACAGTGGGAATGTGAGTTGGTGTGGTGTAAGAGTTGCTTTGAACTGGTGCAGTGTAAGTTCCTTGGTGTGGTATACATAGTACTCTGTCTTGATCTCTATTCCTTTTGGTTCCTTTTTGTCCCATTTGTTCTCTTGCACACCATGGATTATTTTTTCTTTTAATATTTTCCATTGTGCCCTGACTTTCAATCAATTCCTATGACTCAGTCCTTAATATATTGCACAGATGTTAGTATATATATTGGGTCAGTGTGGTATGACTAAACATGGGTCATCAATTCTTATCTAGATTTTCCCTGTTCAGATTTAGGCTGATATTTCAAACTACAATCAGATCATGGACTGCCTATAGAATTCCATCTTTGATAAGTAAAATGGATCAATAAGCAAGATGGGGAGGGAGCATTTTAAAACTTGTTTTAGAGGAAGAGTTGGAAATAGTCTTCTTGTTCACTAGACAAAAATGAGAGTTTACTACTGCTAATTTTGTAGATATGAATGGGAGTTTAGATATTCACATAGTGAGGATAATAAAATGTTCTCTGGCAGAAAATGATGAAGATCATTCTAACTGTTATATACATGCTTGTATTAGTTTGATTAATATAAGGAAGAGATGAGAGGAAATGCAGTATATTTTCATGTATGAAAAGAAAAGTTGAGGGAATAATTCAGGAGTGTAAATTTATATATTATGTATTATAATTCAATATCATTGCTAATAATTTAAAAATCCACTCCAAAATTATATCTTAGAATTCAGATGTCACACCAGAGGCTTGTCAAGAAAGGATAAGTGAAGATACTAGGATAAATCAAAACCAAAAATATTCTGTGTCAGGCAGATTTTTTTTTCTCCTTACCAGCTCTGGAGGAGAATCACACGTAAGATGTCAGAGAAAAACAACATTATAAATTTTATAATACAGTGGCTAACACATCCACCAGGAGACTAATGAAGCAGAGGTCACATAGACCACATAAAATCAAAGAAAATATGCTATGTGGTTGGTCTGACTAGTATAGATTGGCATTAACAGGAACTGTGGCCATCAGTTTGACTGCATAAAAAAAAAAAGCAAAAAAACAAAAAAAACATGTTGACATCTCCCTGGTGATAGCTAATCACACAGAAGCATAGCAGAAATCCTAGGAGATCTGTGGACGGTAGGATGTGACTGCTACTCAGTGACAAGTGTTTGGTATTTTGTAATAGTGACTAAGGTGTTTGCTCTTTAATTGGTCAATCGTGAAATTCCCGGTTATACCTATAAAGCCTTTAAAATTGCCACTATTTTATGAATCTCTAATCCAAAACTGGTGCTTTATGGCAGGCTGTTCTCTAGAATTTCCTTGAATTCGTTGTATTTTTAATTGTACCTAAGTTGGACATACTACTTCATTATAAGAAATGATATTGAGGATATCAGAAAACTCCTGAGAAAATTATTTTAATTAGAGACATATCAAAAGTTCTGAAAAAGGAATTTAATATGATATTCATCACTAGAGAAAAGATGTCAATATAGTGTCAAACTAGTCATTTTTCTCAAAATCTATAAAGCTCGTATATATTTTGAAGGGCAAGTTTAGGAACTTTAACCACGTGATCATTTTTTAAACTTAGCATTTATTTATTTATTGCATTTAAAAATTAATTATTATTATTTATGACAATCTATCCACTCTGTATCCTGGCTGTAGCCCACTCCTTCCTCTGCTCCCAATCCTACCCTCCTCTCTCTTTCCTAGCCCCATAGCCCTCTCCCAGTCCACTAATAGGGAAAGACCTCCTTCCCCTCCATCCAACCCCAGCCCATCAGGTCTAATCAGGACTAGCTGCATTGTTTTCCTCTGTTGCCCAGCAAGGCTGCACCCTCCAGAGGGAGATGATCAGAGAGCCTGATGTCAAGTTCATGCCAGAAACAATCCAGCTCCCCTTAGTTGGAAACCCACTTGGATGTTTTTTATTTATTATAATTTATTCACTTTGCATCCCAGCTGTAGCCCCATCCCTTGTCCCCTCCCAAACCCAATCTCCCTCTCTCTTCTCCTCCCATACCCCTCCCCCATCAGAGGGAGGTGATCAAAGAGCCAGCCACTGAGTTTATGTTAGGGACAGACCCTGTTCCCCTTACTGGAGAATGCACTTGGATACTGAGCTGCCATGAACTACATCTATGCAGGTGATGGCCATATCTTAATTAAAAAGTTTAGCTATAGCATACCTGCCTCTAAGGTCAGTTTAACTATGTGTGAGTCTTCCCAGAAAATTAAGTGTTTGATGAAAATACTTAGAAAATTGTAAACTAATGCAAACAGATACCATGCCATTAGTTCCAGCACACATTTTCTAGCTTTATCTTTTATGCTGTTATTGGTACAAGGAATAAAGTGTGTGAGCTCAGGGTGAGCAAAATTTTCCCCTTTTGTATCATTGTAACCTTGCTATCATTTTTAAATAGTTGTTTATTCTAAGCTACCAAGGCAAACAGATTCCAGATATTTCCTTTTCTTAACATTTGGATATTTTCCTCTGATGAGAAGTACAAAGTGACACTGTTCAAGAGAAAAAGATGCTTTGCTTGAGGATGTGCAAGTAATTCATGCAGCAACATCACTCAGTGTTTCTGAGATTATATCCTATAACTTTGACACTAAATAGCATTTAGGTGATGCCTTCTATATTCTAGAGCACTAAGCCAAGGTTAAAAAAAAAAACACCAAAAACTAAGAAACTTCCAAGTAAGAAAATGAGTTAAATACATTTCGTTAATTGTTGAAGTATGTCTTCATACATATGGATTCTTATTAGAATGTGTAGCTTTATACTAGATAGTGAATAGATATGAATTGTTTGCCTTTCATAAGTCTGGACTGTGAATTATGTGTAATTCTCTATAGATGTCATAAAGTCTTCCCATGTCCCGTTGCATTGGCCTGGTCCCTTTAGAAGCAGCTTACTGATAAGAGCTAGAAGAAATGAAATGGGACAGTGTGTGGTATTTCCCATTAGTTCAGGCTTATTCCAGAAGCTCATATCTCACATAGCCTTTCGGGACACTCTAAATTTTAGCTAATGTCTCTGTTTTGAACTCCTGGCCTGTTGTGTTGTTTCCCTTTGTTTCTGTCATTTACCAGTAAGTGCCTAAGTGTGAGTGTAAGTAGGACACATGCGGTGCCTGCAGTCCTGATAAATGGAACATACGTGTAAGAGTCTACATGTGATTTCGTATTTCACTTTGCTCTTAAAATACATAAAATATTGGCAGTAAAATGTGATGTTTAAATTTTTATTTGAATTTGGCCAAAAGGTGGGAGTGAGATAAAACAGGGCAAGTAGAATGACTTATAAGCATAGGTAAATTTGTTGAAGAATAGGTTTAATTAATAAAAATAATGAAATAATAAAGTGTAAGTAGTTGGAAAATTGTGTTTAAGTTTAAATACTGCTAACACTACAGATGATGTAAAAATGGTGCACAAATATTTTGTACTTATATGAGAACTTAATATTCTTAAAGCATTCTAAAAGTTGAGAAATCACAAGTCAAATTGCATCAAAACAAAGAACAACTTACTTGATATTACAAATCCCCTTTAGTCTAGAAAAACTGTAGTAACCACTAGGCTCAGATACATGCCTTTTCTGGGATTTGATTCAGGTAGTCATTAAGAAATATTTTACAATAAAGATCCTTACACCTCAAGTCATTCAAAACATCTCCATGACAATTACCTAGATGCCTATCTGTCAATCACATTTCTCATTGCTGTGATGAAACATAAAATTCACTTACTGAAGGAAGGGCTTATTTGGCACATTATTTGAGGACAGGGCCATTAAAGACTGGGAAGTCATGGAGTCAGGAACATGAGGTGACCAGCCACATTGCATTTTCTTTTGGGAAGCAGATTGTGGTAAATATTTGGGCTCATTTCACATTCTGTGACCTCAGGCCAAGATATGGTGCCAACCGCACTGAGGATGGGCTTTCCACTCTCAGTTCAATGTTTCTAAAATATTTTCAAATACACACTTGATGGTAGATATCCAGGGTGAGTCTAAATTCAACCAACCTGAGGAAGAAGTTTAGTGACTGTCCTGTCAACGGGCAGGTTTCTCAGGTGACAAAGGCTGCTGCGCACCTCTGATAAGAAGCCCTTAGAATTTGGAAGAATGGGTTTTGGCACTGCATTGCTTCAATTTCATAATTTTCCCCCAATATTAAAATAATTCAAAGACAGCAAAAGTAGTGACAGGGTTATCAGGAAACATGTCTTGATGTATAATTTACTATATGTTTACAATATCATTGCTACTCTAAAAGATGCATTGTGAACAGAGGGAGCAGGTTAATTGGAAGTTGTAAAGAGGCCATTGAGTGAAGAGTGCTAAGAAGAAAGAAAAGCAATTTTATACTTCGCCAGACACTCTTCAATTACACCCTCCCTGTTAGTACATATGCAGATGCTCCTCTTCAGTTTTTCCCAGACTTGATTGCTCAGTGCTCCCTACCTTACTTACTGCCTGCTTTTCCTTGTTTGCTGATCAATCAAATGCACCTGATTTAATACTTAACTCCAAAGATTTCTTTTTTCAAAAAAAGAAAAAGAAAAAGAAAACAATCCTATTCTTAAAAATGCATCCCTTGCTTCAAAAACCAATTGCATTCATAAATACTGTGGCAAGCAAATGAAGTTCTAGTTTTTCAGTGCCAGAGGCACCTGGGAATGCTTGTAACATCTGTTTCAAAGAAGAAAGGATGAAAACAAGGATGGTGGAAAATTACTTTTGTTATATTCTCTGTTGTTGGATAACCATCTTTGTTTTAATGTAACAAAACAGGGTCCAGAAACCCTGAGAGTTTAGTGCTGAGGTCCTCAAATGGCTGTGTTGTGTCATTTATGACTGGAACCCAGGGTAAGGGAAATGACCAGTAATGAATGTCTTCAGAACAAGGACAGAAGTTTTTGATTCCCAGTCCTTTTATATCCCAAAAGTCTTTTCCCTTTCAATGTCTGTAAGGATGGCACAGAAGAAGCAGCATTGTGTTTGTTCATAAGGAGACTTAACACTAATGAAGACAGCCTAAGAAACTTCTAATGAAAGCAAATATAAAAGAATCAAAATAATGCTTGTTTCTTTGTATCAGAAAAGGCTCAAAGTCTCATTATACTGTGGGTTAATAAAAGGCGTAAAATTAACATTGGCTTAGCTTAAACTACAATTTATTAACAAATTGTGTCTTTTCTGCTATAGTGGTAACTTGTGAATAGGAGCTGAGGAGTCTTTACTGGCTAGGTTAATATTTCATGCTACAGTATATATCCTCATTGAGCACTTGAGCTAGGAAATAAATCTGCATTTGGGATGTGTCAAATAAAATTATTCACGGCCAAGTGGAATGTTATATACATAATACATGCATAATATACTTGACTAAACTTGGGACACCTATAGGTGATGAATTCATTGGAACAAATCTCTGAGATTTTCTTGTGCTATATTTTGCTTGAGTGTGTGCATATATGTGTGTGTGTTTCATTTGTGCAAAAATGTATATTAACTTCATTGTATCTTAAATCTGATAAAGAAAGCTTTAAAAATGTGTGCCATTTTCTGTTTGTAATGTGTTTGGAAATGATGCGTTCATTCTGTTTCTGTCAGTAAAAGGAAACAGGCCTTCAAATGTGCTGTGTGCCATGTCTGTAATCCCAGGGGCAGATTTGCAACTGGGATTTCATAACAGGATGCATTTCTTGAGCTTCACAATGTGTGTTAGAAACCTTGTTGTACTTTCTGCTATTGCTTATAAAAGACTTTGAAACTTTTTTTTTTAAACAAATGTGAACAGTTGAACAAAACCTACAACAGTTTAGGTTGTAGGTTGGAACTGTGATGCCTCCTTTTGATGAAAGATTTTGCTACCACTGTGATGTTTCTCCTGTTTTCTAAGGGCCAATGGTGCTGGCAAACAAAGTGTCTCCTCCGACTGGAGCAATACACACAAACACTGGTTAAGTAGGCTTTGGTGTGTCGAAAAAGGGCCCTGCTCATTTCAGTGTTTCAACTCTCTTTCAAAGCTTATGAAGCACATTATGGCAGGGCAGAGAGGCACTCTGCATGGAGGAATGAAGACTGAAATAAGTAATGATCCTAGTGTAGGGTGCTCTGTACTACCTGAGCGTGTGGGGTGGCCACAGTCGTCCTCCTAAACACATCAAAGTTGGTGGAGAGGGATGGTAAGTCTTCTAATTAAAAACCCAATTCATGTAGTTTCTATCCATTTCTGAAGCTCTGACCAAGGGTCAGTAATGAAATTGCTTCCTCGAAGTATATCTTCGTTATTACATTCCACTGCAAGTCAGAGTGTCGTCTTCAATGTCTATGAGCATATGTTCCTGGAGATTAGCCACAAAATCACAAGTTATATGAGAAAATTACTGCACCATTAGAGTAATTTATATGATCAAGAGCAGAAGAGCCATTAGATATGGTAACTTTGATGATTGGACAATACTTCATACAGTTAAGACTGTTGTACATGATAAACTCTCAATAGGAACAGCTGTAAATTACCTTCAATTGAAGTGTGATAAGGCTTCAAATGATTATATTCTATGAGCAGAAGTGTTTGAAAATTTCACCTAAGTGGTCAAATTCAAATGATTTACCCTGAGTTCCAAAGACCTTCACTTAGTACCACTTGTATAATGTTGCCTCACTGCCCAATTTCTTGTGTTTTCATTTGCTTTGCCTCTGAAAGGTCATGTTTGACAAAACACTCTTTACCTGTCCCTTGGACAATGTCTGAATAGGTAAACCCATTTAATTTTTAACTCCTCTCTGCTACTGCACAGGCATCAGCACCTTTTCACGACCCTTATTTCTTTGTGACACTCAAATTAGTTTTAAATGATCCTTTTCTCCCCACTAGATAAGCTGTAACTAGTGGTATTTACATCACAATATGTACGTAAATGTTGAAATCTTTAGTCCAGCCTAGATGAATACAGAAACCAGCAATTATCTTACTGCTCAGAAAAACTAAAAATGTTCCTTTTAATCATCATCCTGTCACAGAATTAAAAAAAAATAAGCAATCATTTTTTTGAAATGTAAGGTACAGAAACATATGGCTAATTTAAATCTTGTAATTATTTTAAGATGCAAATATTATTATTATTTTTGCTTAAGTAAACATAAGTCAAGGAATGAATGTAATACATTTTGAGACTTAAAGATATTTTAAACTAATGTTTGTTTCTTTTGTCTTATGAATAGCTATAATATCATCTCTATTTTTAAATGTTTTATTAATTATACTTTATTCACTTTGTATCCCCCTGTAGCTCCCTCCCCCGCCCCTCCCACCCCTCCCTTCCTCCCCCTTCTCCACACATGTCCCTCCCCAAGTCCAACTATAGTGGAGGTTTTCTTTTCCTTCCTTCTGATCCTAGTCTATTAGGTCTCATCAGGACTGGCTGCATTTTCTTCCTCTGTGGCCTGGTAAGGCTGCTCCCCCATCAGGGTGAAGTGATCAAAGAGCAGGCCAGTCAGTTCATGCCAAATAGTCCCTGTTCCCATTACTATGGAACCCACTTGGAGGGTGAACTTCCATGGACTACATCTGTGCAGGGGTTCTAGGTTATCTCCATGCATGCTACTTGGTTGCAGTATCAGTCTCAGGGAAGACCCCTGGTGCTCAGATCTTTTGGTTCTGTTGCTCTCCTTGTGGAACTTCTGTCCTCTCCAGATCTTACTATTTCCCACTTCTTTCATAAGACTCTCTGCATTCTGCCCAATTTTGATGTTGTAAATTCTGTATAAAGAAGTTCCTAATTGTAAAGCTACTTCATCACTTGAAAAGTATTTTAGTGTAGTTATCAAAATTGCAGGTTGTTAATTTTATGACATCAGTGTCAAGCCCTTTATTCCTAGATGCTGAATTGCTTTGTACATGAATGGTTCCAGGGTACAGCAGCATTGTGGCAAATCAGAACCTAACATAGATACATCATTACTCACTGGTGAGACATCAATCCAGGATGTCAACTATATATGTAGATGTGATTCAAATAGACGGCTTTTGGGGGTGGCCTGGTCTGTCCATACAGAGTACATGAACTTGGTTGCTCTTTCAGCCTTTACTACTTTTACTACACAGCTTTTCCACTATTTCAGCCCCTACACTGCGAATACTTTTATGTGATGTGCATTAGAGGATCACCATAGAAGGCTTGAATATTTCAATTGATAAGGCTCCTAATCCTGAATA
>CM053763.1:2165832-2183168 GCA_028658305.1 Pachyuromys duprasi
GAAGGAGATGAGGGAGGGAGTGGGAGGGTAGGAGGGAATGGGGGAGGGGGCTACGCCTGGGATTCAAAGTACCTAACCTGTGATTGAGATAAAAATAAATAAATAAAAAAAATAAAATAAAATAAAAATGGTCTAGAGACTGGATATAAACTTCTATATATTTTGCCTTAAAATTCAATGATCACCATATCACAATAAACAGTCAAGAAAGGGAAAGAAAGAAAAAATGGAAAGGCAGAAAGGAAAGATTAAAGAAATGAGAAGAAAGGAAATATAAAAAAGACTGTCATTAACAAAAGAAACAATAACAAAAACCACTATAAAAATAAATTATGGTATTTCCAGTGCCTCATGCAAATGTTGTATAAAATATGAAAAAGGCAAAGAAAAAATGTAACAAGTTAAAATTCTTGTCTAAGAAGTGTATGTATAAATAAATATAAATTTGAAGTGTAAAAAAAAAAGAGAGAGAGAGAAAGGCCGAGGATATCTGATAAATATTGAGAAAGTTTGGTAGTCCCTGTAGCGGGATTTATAATCAATAGGCAACTTAATTGTAAGTATCTAGTATAAGAGACTGTGATTAACTTGGTTGTAATTATTATACTCAAATAGCTACAGACTTTCAAGTTTCTTCAGGGAATTTTGCTTGTTGCTTATTCTTTGTGACAAGACATTTAGCATCAAGAGAGTTACTATATTAGCAACCTCTGTTACATTGTTTGAATAAAATCCTGTTTACTTTGAATGCTTTAGAATGTGGGTAAAGAGTGAAGTCCACACAGTAGTGTCATCTCTTTCCATTCAAAATCATGTGGTACTGCTCTGAAGAAAACTGTGTGAAAACACTCACTCTTAAGCAAAATATATTTATTTTGTTTCAAGTGTCCAGCCCATAATAATAAGGGTTACCTATTTTGGTGCATTCTCTTTCTTTTGCCTCTATGTATTTTTCACAATGATTACTTTTATGTACAATAGAAACACTGATTTTTTTCCCCCATGTTGTTAGTCCTTCAGCCCTCCTTGGGTGAACAGAGTTCTTTGAACAGGTCAGTCCACAGAACCTTTGAAACTTTCCTTATATCTTACAACATGAAGAGTATGTATGAAGGAGTCTCTTGCTTCCTTCAGGCTCTAAACACTTAATCATGCCCTGTTTTCCCTATTTATACAGTTCTGTCAGTAAATACACCCAAGGTATAAGGAAACTATATATTGGGTATGCTTTAATTACATGTAATCATTTCTTCTTTTATTCTACTAAATACTAAGTATCTTCTATCAATTTGATTCATATTGATGTGCTGTTAAGTAAAAAGTATTGGTTAGTCTTGGTCTTTCACATATGCCTGTGATCAATTTTCCTGTCGATCCTCCCTCAGAATCAGCAATGCCTTTACCATTACTCCTGCCAAGGAATGTTCTAATTACATCTCTAAGATTCTAATGATTGAAAGTTTTATGGCCCTCTTGAAAAGTACCGTTCTGGTTTGCTTTACTCCAACTCTTTCTCTAGGAAAAGGCCTGTATTTCCAAAATAGCATAAGCTAGCTGGTTCATTAAACTAATCTAAAATTTAAACAGCTACCACACCACTTGATTTATTTTAGTCAAAAACGTTTTTCTAATAGCCTTAATAATCTTTAACTATTGAACTTTTCTCTGACTTTAGACTTGGGGACTGTTAGCAGATGCAACTGCATTGTAAAAACAGAGGTAAGCAAATAATTTTATTTGTTTATCTGAAATTTGTCAACAAACTGCCCTATTTTTAATAAAAAATATTTCTCAAAATAAGTCATTAAATATTCATTTCCATGTTGAAGGACAGAAAATACATATTTAAAAAAAATAAAGAAACAGAATTTTTAAAATGTTCATCATACAGGACTGCCCACTGGAGATGTACCCAAACACGTTTTGGATGTTGCTTTGACAAGCAAAATCAACTCTAAAGTCATTAGTCAAATGTTGTCTGGTTAATATTTTTTATTATCTAGAGTAATTTGTAATGAGCAAGTTGCAAATTAAAATGTACTTCACTTTGGGGAGATATTTCATAAACATAATCTATCAAAACATAGACTGGCTATGTTATAATTGCAGATTTAATTAATTCAATAATTTTTGTAGGGCTACAGATTTTTGCCTAAGGCTCTGTGCATAGGGGAAAAGCTATCATCCACCATGCTACATCCCAAACTCCAAATTGCATAATTTAAGTGATCAATATTAAAAGAAAAAAAACCAATAGCAAACATGTTACAGGTAACCTGTGAAATAAAAGATAAAATGTAGAAGATGTATTAAAGACATCCAATCAACTACATTAAATCCAAAGAAAATGAGCCATTTTAAAAGAAAAGCAGTCTCAAGATCTACTCTGCATTTCTTGTGTTTTCAAAATAGTCAGTTCCTCAAATAAATACATTACTAGAAATCACAAAGTAGAATTCCTATGGATAGAGATCAAAACACCTAAAGTAATGATAAAGAGACAAACAAGGTGGACATCGAAAAAGGGAGAAAACAGGGAACAGGACAGGAGCCTACCAAAGAGATCCTTTGAAAGACTCTACCCAGCAATGTATCAAAGCTGAGGCTGAGACTCATAACCAAACTTTGGGCAGAGTGCAGGGAATCTTATGAAAGAACGGGGTAATAGTAAAACCTGGGAAGGACAGGAGCTCCAGATGGAGAGCAACAGAACCAAAAAGTCTGGATAAAGCAGTCTTTTCTGAGACTGATACTCCAAACAAGCCTATTCATGGATATAACTTAGAACCCTGGCTCAGATGTAGCCTATGGCAGCTCAGTATCTAAATGCTTTCCCCAGTAAGGTGAACAGTGACTGTCTCTGACATGAACTCAGGGGCTGGCTCTTTGATCACCTCCCCCTGATGGGAGAGCAGCCTTGCCAGGCCATAGAGGACAACACACCCAGTCTTAAAGATATCTGATAATGTAGGGTCAGATGGAAGACTAGGAGGACTTCCCCTATCAATGGACTTGGAGAGGGGCATGAGAGGAGATGATGGAGAGTGGGGTTGGGAGGGAATGTGGGAGGGGGCTAAAGCTGGGATATAAAGTGAATAAACTTTTATTATTATAAAAAATAAAATTTTAACTAAAAAAAGGAGTTATATAAGAATGTGCTCATCGTGGCTGACATTAAAACCATAAACACACAAAGAGTTTTGAGACACAAATACCCATTCTTGCTGTATGTGTGTATATATATATATAAACATTCAAGAATAATTTTTATTGGGAGACATTAGGAACTTTTCTTAGTAGGGACATTTGAAGAGAGACACAGAATGAAAGAAATTGAAAAGAAATTGTAGGTAGCTGAGAGGCACTCACTTTACTTTGTTGTTATCACTGTTCACTTATAAGAGCAAATGAGACAGATGTTCACCTGGAAGAAAATGATGCAGCATTTTTAGTGTGGATCTCCTGCTAAGAAAACGTCCGTCTTCAGAGTTGTGTGCACTGAACATAATGACAACTTATCCCTTCCCAATAATATCTCCTGTGCAGACCTCAGCACATCCTCTGTGCCCAAGAACCTGAAGAAGCAGGAAGAAATCGACCTTAGAATACAAACAAAGCAGGCTTTTGGGGGAGACCTACAGTCCACCATACTCCAGATCTTCAAGCTCAAGAAATCCTGAAGAGTTTGGAGTCTTTCAAAGTTTTAAAATCCTGAATAAGAAACTTGCCTGGACTACAGAATGTGAAGAGAGTAGTGTGTGTTGAGCATGAGAGAAGGGATGAAATTCATAGAACCACAGCAAATAGAATGATGCCCAATGTTCTCTGGGGCATAGTCTGATCACACACATAAATACCTATCAAGCATTATCCTCACCAAATGCTTTCCGGTCTCTTGTTCTCCCCAACTACTCTGATACACAAAAGCAATTGTAGATACACCTGAGAACCATGAATTTTCATTTTCCTTCCTTCCTTTCTTCCTCTCTTCTTTCTTTCTTTCTCTTCTTTTTTGTACAGAATCTCTCTACATAGTATGAACAGCATTAAATTAATAAATTTTCTGCCTCCATCTCTTGATTAGAATGTGCCACCAATTCTGGTATCTATGCTTTATTTTATTTTGTTTTGTTTGCTTTTCAGTGCATGGTAAGAAAAACCAAGTATATTAGTCTCTAGATTTTTCAAAGGGTCATTTGTCAAATTATTACAATGGCTGACTTGTAATGAAAGGTCTTACTGTAGTCTAGTCTTAGAATGTAGGTTTCGTTGGAGTGAGTACCTTTTCTGAGTCCTCTGAAGCTAAGGTTGTGGGTGGTCTATACTTAGTACCCTGTGTGTAAATGAGAAAAGGAGCCATAGTCATATTGATACAAAATATTGCTTCATGGATAATTCTTATAGGTGCTTTGGGAATTGATGCTCTGATTTTTAGCTTGTAGTCTGGGCTTCTAAAAATTGCATTTTTTCCTCTTGAGTTGTATTACAGTTATGACTACTAGATTCTTTAGAAAAAGGTATGTTGATAATTTATGAAGAAGGGAATGGAAATTGTTCATTTTAATTAATAATATATGATGATATTTAGTACTTGCAAGTATGAAACCGAAATAGTCCTTATCTGTTCCAGTAAGTCATATTTATAGATATTATACTACTCTGTTTATTTGATTATTTATGAAGAATTCTGAAGCAATATAATGATCCTTAAGACTGTTGCAGGATGGTTCCAAGACTGAGAATCACCATGGAGATCAAAATCTAATGGTTCTGCTCAGGTATGTTCTGTAAAATTTGTGCATAATGTTTGTGCAGAGCTTACCTATACCATATGTCCTTACCTATACCATATGTCCTCACAAACACTTTCATTTCCTGAATTTCAGAAGAGGCTACATTACTAATATTGCTAAATGTTTAACATCAATAGTCTGACAGTTGGCTATAGCCAACAAGGCAAGGGACAGGGAAAGAGCTAACAAGGAGAAAAAGATAGGAATGATGTACAATGTAAGAAGTTGAATTAGAGTAAATGAAGATCACATATGCCTGCCTATGTAAATATAATATTTATTTATTAAATAAGTTTGCTAAATTTGAAATCTCCAAAGTTTATTGCTTTTGTTTTGTTTTTAAGTGTTTTGGATCAAATCCAGGGCCTCACTCATTTTAGTTAAGCTCTCTACCACAGTAACATATTGCTGCCTTTGAATTTCTTGTTATTCATGCTTGTTGGTCTTCAGCTTTCTTCTTGTTTAGTTTTATTTTATTTTTTATAGATTCATATTTAATGACAACTAAATGTGTATGGTTATATCATACATAATGTATTATATATTAGATACTATATGTAAATATTAAAATAAAGCCATACCTTTTTTGCAGCAGGGTTTAACATTCTTTGCATATTATTAAAATGAATCATTAAATGCTATCTCTTCTCTATTAGTGGTGAACCCACTTGACATCCAGAGACATACTAAGCAATTTATAGCCCTAGGTTCTTCTGTAGGTTCTTCCCAACCTAGCCCCAGACGTTGCTTCCTGTCTGTATCCTTCAACCACCTCTGTCAATTGTGCCTTTTTAATGTTAACACCGATAACCCAAAACTCCTGCATTCTAAGTGATCAGATCCATCTTCCATGAGCACTAGGTGAGTTCCTAAGGGAACTAAGTTATCTGTCCATTTTTTTTTCTTACCAAATGACACATCCCATGCTCAGACAGCTGGTTTCAGCCTGTAAATCAATGCCCAAACTATAATAAATTAATGTTTAGTGAACAAGGAATAAATGAATGAATGTGCTGTAGACCATGTATGAAGTCTTCATTCTGTATCATCCTGGATTTATAATCCTGTGGCAACTTATTATACAGACCGTTAATAGAGGAGTCACAGTATTCATGAAGTAGTGGATGGATTGTTTAATTTATTTTGCCTAAAACACATTTTTACAGGCCTTTCTTTTTATTGCTTGATTTCTTTGTGCTTATGTTCAAATGTTGGTAATAATAATGAAATCTCTGTGCCCCGCCAAAGTGGAAACACAACCCATAAAATGTATTTATACATTTATTTTTAATTAATTTTTGAGCAGGATATTTTCTGCTCCAAGCTGGCCTCAAACTCACTATCTTGAATTCTTGATATTTGGTCTCCACCACATAATGCCAGGGTTGCAGGAATGGGCTGCAACATCTGGTATACAATCTTTAGGTTTTAACTGTGAATATCCCTATGCCACTCAGGCTAGCCTTGAATGCATCGTAAGACTGAAAACAAGCCTTCAGTTCTGAACAGTCCAAACATCACCACGCTAGCCTTGCGGGTGGTGGATTCTCAATATCCATGTCATAAAGCATTAAGATGGAGCCCACAAATACGTTATGTGCTAGGCAAATGTTCTTCCAGCTGATCTGCACCCCCAGCCTAGAATCTATTATTACAAAAATACACCATAACGCCACAGAACTGACAGAAACTTTCAGAGCTGCAATTAAATTTGTCAACTAGGTCAGAAAGCATATGGCTCAGAATATCCTAGATTTGAATTTAACCCTGTGTACTAAAATATTCGTGTCTATATACCATGTTGCAAACTTGTCATCTGAAGTGCAAATGTGGAAGCAGAAAAGGTGATATCACTGTTTCTAAACTATCTTGTTTCCAAACTACCAGTAATTATGGAGGAATTTATTTATAAAACAGAGGAAAAGCACTGGGGAAAAATGAAAAGAACACATACAGCATGCAAATATTCACCTGCCTATATACTTGTCCCTTGGTACCTATGGATGATTAAGTCCAAGGCCATGGACAGATACCCTGTTCTGTAAATATTCTGGCAATTTATACCATATGAGAAATAACGGAAGCTTATTTTATTAGGTAAATTAAGTCATTTCTATATTACATGTAATACTTAATGCACTATAAATGATGTAATGAGATGTTGCACTGTAGTGATTCAGAAATGATAAGAAAATATACATATGACCAATGAAAACATAAAGTTTTAAAATATTTTCTATGTGTGGCTCAATCTATTGAGGTAGAATATATACCTATTCGCTCATGTGTGTGCACTACCCACATGTAAGCATGGTGTAAGGTATACTGTATTTATGCATGTGTGGATGCATATCCACACATATGTGTTTTAATGAATGTACAGATCTGTGCACATTGAGTTGTCATCCTGAGGCTGATGTCTGATTTCCTCATACTTTGTGGGAAGGTTCTTTACTTGAAGACCTAGAGCTTCTCATATGACCAGCTTGGCTAGACAACATTGCTCAAATGCTCATCAGATCAGCCTTCTAAGTGCTGAGATTCTAGGCAGGCTAGCACAGCCCACCTGGCATTCACTTGGGTTCTAGGGAAATTGAGTTGCTTGTCCTCAAGTTTGATGGGCACTTCCCTTAACCATAAGTAACCTCCAAAATCCTTCATGGAATTCATAATTGCTTAGTGGATAATGAGAAAAATTCACTCTACTAATAAAAAGAGTCTAAGGGAAGTGTGAGAGAAATGGAGTAAAACTGAACTAAAAGTAAAATGCTGAGGGCTTAATTGTGTGGCAGCAAAAATAAGCAGCGATTTTTATACTTCGAACAAATGTGTTCCTTGTCATACTTGTGACGATCTCACAATACTTTCATTTTGTTGCAGACAAGATTTCATCAATATTTCCAAAGGTTAAAAGAAAATCTGTTGGTTAAAAATAAAGTGACACCTTTATTTCTAAAGATGGATTAACTTGAATAAAAGGTTTTGACATTTCTTGGCCTCTCAGATTCCTGGATAATGTAGAACCTCTTAGGATTAAAGACTCAGCACTTTTCTGAATTGTCACAGGACGGTCTTTTGCAAATCATCTCGTTTGTCTGGTTCTCACAGAAAATGCATTTTAGATGGCAGTAATTTAAAGTCTTTAAATGAAAAGTATGAAAACCCAACACATTTCTAGCAATTAACACCTTTATATTACACAGAGTAACTAATTAAATACAAGCTTCTTTCACTATCCACATAGAATTGAAAACATATAATGAGCAGAGCTGATTCATTATTACAGATCTGGAGTAGTCTTAATTAAGACATGGAAAAGGCAGTGCCCTTTATTCAAATTGTAGTCATAATTATAACTTAAGAAATGCAAAATCTAGACGCAGCCAAGAAACATAACAAGGTTAACATTTTTTGTCAAGAAAATGAGAATGGATTTTATGGATTCAAAGAGATAAAAAATAGTTTTGTGAAATGACTGCACAGTTCATGTCAAAAAAAATCAAAAAACAAAGAAAGACTGTCTTTCCCCAATACTGACATGCTTGACTAGGACACTTTACACTATGGGGATTGTCCTGAATGCTTGAGGACATTTAATAGTATTCCTGGACTCTACCTACTGGGTGCATTCTTGTTTCCCAAGCTGTGACAATCATAAAATGTTAAATATGTCCAGATATTCCCAAGAAATCAAAGTGCTTATAAGTGTTTAAACAGATGATAGAAACATGTCAGAAACAAACTATATGTAACACAAGATGTCAGGTGAATACAAAGAAAAAAAGACATAATTATGAAGCAAAATCAGAAATTTTTGATTGATGAGGAGTACACTTCAAAGAATATACCAATACAACTTTTTTAAAACTATTTTTATATTAATTACAGTTAATTCACTTTGTATCCCAGCTGTAGTCTCTCCTCTCTCCTCCCCTCCCTCTCTCTCCCACCCTCTCTCTCTCTCATCTCCTATGCCCCTCTACAAGTCCACAGATAGTGGAGGTCCTCCTCCCCTTCCATATGACCCTAGCTTATCCAATCTCATCTGAACTGGCAGCATTGTCTTCCTCTGTGGCTTGACAAGGCTGCTCCCCCATCACAAGCATAGCAACAGAACCAAAATGTCTGGGCACAGGGGTCTTTTCTGAGACTGATACTCCAACCAAGGAACATTATTGGATATAACCTAGAATCCCTGCACAGATGTAGCCCATGGCAGCTCAGTATCCAAGTAGTTTCCCTCATAAGAGGAACAGGGACTGTTTCTGACCTGAACTCAGTGGCTAACTCTTTGATCAATACAAATTTTAAATCAGCATAAGTTTTCATTTATACTAAAACTGTTTTTTTAAAAATGTATTTATTATAGATACCGATTGAAGCCCCTCTCAACTCCTCTCAGCCCCACCCTCCCTACCTCTTCCCCTTATCTCCTTCCCCTAATTCCTTGGAAGGGAGAGTTCTCCTCTGCCCATAGGGTATCAAATTTCATCAGAACTGCCTGGATGAGTAGCTGGTTAATTTTAGTTTCAGAAGGGTGTGGTGTAAAATAAAATGAGGGTTCAAAGTAAAGTAATTTTAATATTAATTTGAGTATTGTCTTAATATTATTGATAATTTTCAACATGTTCCTTTTAAATTGGGTAAGCTATTCTGAAAATAGTTCAAGGAAGAGTTTGTTTTTATCCCTGCCTTATAATATAATTGATATATCATTCATGAAAACCTTAGGTGTTAGATGAAATTTTAGTTAGTGACATTGCTAAAACTGGTGACAGCAATTGATAATATGGAGAAGGAACATGAAAATTTACATTTAATAAATAAATAAGTGATTTGCTAGAATTTGTCATTCTGAAGATTTATTCCCAGGTTTTGGGCAAATAATATAAAATTAATCAAAACAAGCATTGAACCTATCAGGAATGTAACTGGAGTAAAGTTTCTAACAGGTTACTAACATAAGCAATGATGTGTTGTTTTGCTATTTAGAACATGTCATTTTTTTAACTAGCAAGTATAGTTGCCACAGATGATTCATTTGATTCTATCTTCCTCACATACCTCTAGAGAACTAATATCTGAGAAACAATCTCAATCAATAAAAGAAAATTGAATTTATAAAACCACCAAAGGCAAGGACTATCCCATTATATATACTACATGTTATTTTTGTCCCAAATAGTTTCTTTCTCTCTCTAGTTATTATTTGCCTAGGGAGGTTATTTAAAGATAAGAGGGATTAGAGATTGTCCACTGACAATCAATCAGAAAGGGTTTTAAAGATTTGGTCAATATATCAGGGAGTAATAATTACATAAGAAAACACGCAAAAGTTTCCTTTCTGCTAAGGAATGAAAATTCACATACATGAGCCCTCATTAATTATTCCATAAACTGCATGTCTCATTCATGTATACACAGTTCTGAGAGCACTTTCTTCATATCTATCTATATTAATTCTTATTCTAAACCCTTTCAAAATTTGGTGATTCTTTTGTTATTTCATATAAAAATGGATGGACTCAGAGCACATACACTTTAAATGTAGCATGTGTAATCTCTAGATATTAACTGAACAAATTTCCTGAACTACACAAACACATGAGAGCAGTGATTAACAGAGATTGAAACCTTGAAGTAATATTAGTGTCAATGTAAATTCCTCATGATATTCAAAGAATTACTATATGATATAATAATTTCACTGCTTGGTATATATCTAAAGGAAACACATTTCAAAGAGATGTCTGTGCTTTCATATTGTTTGCAGCACAATACATGGTGATTAAGTTACAGGAAAAACTAGAACTTTAATACATAAACAGATAGATGTACACATATATATTTCACAATAACTACTTAATAAGTCAGGACTATTATAAATAAACACTGTAGATATCATGCTAAGTGAAATAAATCAAACTTAGAGCATTGAGTACTAAATGATGTCACTGACATGTTGAATTAAAAGAAAAACTCACAGAAAGAAAGAAGAATGATTGGTATCAATATAATTTGGTACACTATTATTAAATACAATATGAACAGAGAGTAATGATAGCAGTCCTGCACATAGGGTAAAATTTTTCTTTAAAGATTATGCTGAGTGAGGTATCCCAGAAGAAGAAAGACATACATGGTATATACTCACTTATTTAGACCTATAAGATATGATAAACATAGTGAAATCTATAAACCTAAAGAAGATAAACAAGAAAGAAGACCTGGGGTAAGATGATCACTCCTCATTTAGAAAGACAAAATGGGATAAGAATTGGATGTAGGACAAAACAAGTAACAGGACAGGAGCCTGCCACAGAGGGCCTCGGAAAGACTCTACTTAGCAGTGTATCAAAGCAGATACTAAGACTCATAACCAAACCTTCGGCAGAGTGCAGGCAATCATATGAAAGAGAGGAGAGTTAATATGACCTGGAGGGAATAGAAGCTCCACAACGACCAAATATATCTGGGCACAGGGGTCTTATATGAGACTTTTTTTCTAACAAAGGACTACGCATGATTATAACCTAGAACCTCTGCTCAGATGTAGCCCATGGTAGCTCATTATCCAAGTGGGTATCCTAGTAAGGGGAATGGGACTATTTCTGATATGGACTCAATGGCAGGCTCTTTGACCTCCCCACACTGCAAAGGAGGAGCAGTCCTCCTAGGTCACAGAGGGGGACTTTGTAGCCAGTCCTGAAGATACCTGATAAAACAGGGTCATATGGAAGGGGAGGAGGACCTCCCCTAGCAGTGGACTTGGAAAGGGACAGGGAGGAGATGAGGGAGGAGATGAGGGAGGGAGGGTGGGATTAAAAAAGCTTTAAATTACAAGATGAATTTCTGAAGCTGTAATGTACAGAGTAATGTCAGTATTTAACACTACTCTACTGTGCTGAGCAGTGTGAAGAGAAATAATATATTAATTGCTCTTATCATATGTAAAGTGCCATTATGCAAAGTGTTGAGGAATCCACTTGATTGATGTGTGTCTGAGCGATGATGCACAAGAAGTCTGAATGTTCACTCGAAAAGTATAGGTTTTCCAATTATAACTCAGAAAAGCTGGAAATATTTATAAGGTACTTTTTTCAATATTTACATCTCAAATGTAGTCTTTAAAAATGTCTTTGTGTGTATGTGTGCATATGTGTATGTCTGTTTGTATGCTGTTTGTGTGTGAATGTGTGTGTATATACTTGTGTGTGTTTGTAGAAACAAGCACCCATGAAATAAACATGGAGTCTAGAGAAGTATGTCCAGAAGTATGCTCAGTAAACTTCCTCCTTATTTCATTTGGACAAGCTCTCTCCCTGAACCTAGATCTAGTGTGATAGCCAGTGAGCCTCAATGATTATTCTTTTTCTACTCCCATGTAACACTGGGGTTACACAAAAGCCATGCCTGCCAACTCCCCTGAAAGCACACCAACAGCAGAAAACTGCACTCTGAGATTTCGTCTTACTTGTCTGTAAACAAAACAACTCCAAGATTCCATTTTACGTGTCTGAATGGCCAAAGTCAAATACTCAATTGAGAGTGCATGCTGGTTAGTATATGGAACAAGTTGCACAGTTTGGTATTTATGTGGAACTCATAAGAGCTGGAGCTGGTGAAAGGGAGGGACTGGGAGGACAAGAAGGAGGGAAAGCTTCAGTTAGAACCTGAAGTTAATTAATTAAAATAAATTAATTAATAAAATAAATAAATTAGATTATTCACACAATTTTTCAAGTTGTGATATGAATGAGGTCATGAAATCAGTGTGAAGCTTTTCTCCAGTTTTTACTAAATTCTTAAGTACTGACTTGATTCTATAGAAAAATTGATTTATTTTCCATCAAATTAATTTTGGAGTAATCTAATTAGACAACTAAAATTTATTGACTAAAAGAAGGAACTATGTAAATGTTAAGCACTGAGAACACACTGTTTAAATTTTGTAAAATTCTACAAACTATCCACTCAAACTATAACTCTGAGAACACAGGTAATTGAAAAGCTAATTCATTGTCTAACATTCATAAAATATTGGATAATTATCATACCCTAATACAGACTCCACAAAAATGACATCACTAACTCAAAAAGGAAAATGTTTTATTTTTATGAATCTTAATCAGCACCCTTTCTTTCATGCCATATTAATCTTAAATGAGTTGGTATAATGTTCTTTTGAAATGTATACCATTGTTCATTCAAATGCTGATTTCTCTCCCTACTCTCTGGTTTCAATCCAGACATTGCATTATGATACTTACTCTAAGCATCAACTGTCTCAACTTTGTGTAAACATGTGAAAATAAAGCAACTAGCCACAATGTTGAGCAAGGGAAAGGAAGCAGGAAGAGAGGGAGGAGCCAGAGGACAGGAAGGTGGGAGGCAGAAGAGGAGAAAAGGGCAGCAGAGAGAGCTGCGATAGAGAAATCTTGGAAAGACTTGGAGAGAGGGACTGGACTTATATATCATTAAAAGCAAGTATAATGTGGGAAATCTAAATGTTAGGAAACTATGAGGGCTTGGAGGCTTAGGATGGAGTAACTATTGCCCAGCATTGTGTTCTATGTTGATTAAATAAATCATAGTCTCTGTGTGGTGATTTGGTTATACAGCTGTTTAGGATTAACAGCAGCTTTAATAAAAGATAAACCAATAGTAAATATTAATAGTCACAACACAAATGGAAATTGTGTTTTATGACACATATTTCTCATGTAGTTAATTTTATGACATGAAGCAGTTATTTTAACTAAAGCAGTAATATAGATATTTTCATTACAGAGACATTATATACATACTAGAACATATAATTTTAAATTTGAGTTTGCACATACATATTCTATATAAATCATTAAATCTAGAAAATCCAAAATCAATTGAAACAGTATTGATATAAGGTTTTATTAATTCATTTCAAAATATTAATTGGCAGTTTGTCTCAAATATTAAACTTTAATGATCCAGAAAGAAAACATATTACAAATATACATGCACAAAAGAATTGCAAACTTATCTGAAAAGGTAGTTTTGTTCTTTATTATTTAATAAGACACCCCTATTTTCAGCCTGCTGTAAGACTATTTGATAAAAAATATGTACCATGATTCAAATTTACCAATTTTCTAACTTTCAGAGCTACTACTGATTCTTAAAGAAATTATTGTTATTATTTGAATTAAGCCAACCTTCAGTTTCTTTTTGTGTTTGTGGGAAATTAAACACTGAATAGCCTCTTTTTAATCAGTGTACTAGGGGAAGAACATAGGGGAAGAAGAGGGAGGGAGAGTAAGACTGAGAAGAGGTGAGAGAGAAGGATACAGCTGGGATACAAGGTGAATAAATTGTAATAAATTAAAAACATATTCTTTCTTATTTAATGAACATTGAAAATTCTTTGTGACTCTGTTATGTTTTTCTCAAAAACCAATGACACTTAAGGGGAAAAATACCCCAGATAAAAATAAGTTTTTTGTTTGTCTTACTTTTTCCTGTTTACGAATCTGTCCTTTAAAGATAAAGATAATGGTTACATACTATATTTAGTCAAAGACCATGTTAAATCCAAGCTTCCCTGGTCATAGAGCTATATACAAAAAGCTTCACCTGTTCTTTTATAACTTTCTAAAAGTGTCTCCACACCTACACAGTGTTCAGATGACAGAGTTCTTTTGAGCACACACACATGCACATGTACACTATTTACTTATCATTTGAAACTCCTGGTAGCTTCACAATTGAAGAGTAACAAGATGACAAAACTCTAGAAATAAGAGCCCTAATTATAAATCATTCCTGCTGTGCAAAATTAATACATATTAGATGTAACTCATATCTATGGCAGTTTTGTTCACACAAGCTTAGGAATGGCCATCATGAATGTTACCCATGCAAAATCTGACATGCCTGAAATATGAAAGTGTCAAGGATCATGGGTACATGTGTAAATGGCATCTCTCTCACTTCAATGATTTGTTTTCACTTTACTTTTTTTTTCTATTGTTATTTTACCTTAAGTTAAAATAATGACAGAATATGTTTCAATATTACATTTTGAGTCATAGCTTAATTCAGTCTCCATTTTCCTTTTACCTTGAAGGCATTCTGGATGCCTGATAATCCTGAACAGAATTCAGGATGTACTTAGCTGACATTTTGGCAGGCTGTAACAAGGACTCCTCTAAAAGCTGCTAAAGCGATCTTTACTTGAATGTAAAAAAGTGAATGTAAACTTTTCAAATAAATAATAGTTTAAGAGCTTTGATCTCTATTTTACATGACTCATTCCGCTTTTCTCTTTCTTTCGTTGAAGCAGGATCTTGTGTCCCACCCCAGATAAGACTCTAACTCACTGTGTAATCTCAGAAAGGCTGGATCTGTTACCCTTCTGCATCAGCATCCTATGTGATGTATCAGGCCTACACCACTCTGCACAACACAAATCCCTTTTATTTTTCCAAGGCTTTTCTATAAATACAAAATCCTTGCATTTTCTTTCACCTCACCCTTGAAGGTCACAGGACTAATCTTTGTGATTCCAAAAGAAGGATCTGTAGTGTGAAGAAGTTTTTACATCAAAAAATGAAGATGGGGGAGATCCAAGATGGCTGCCACTAGAGGACACTGTGTCTGAGGAGTAGGATAGCAGAAACAACGCAGCGACCAAGAGACTGAACTCTGGGACCTAAAACGCCAGCATTCGTGATTGCCAGGTGAGCAGAACTCCCACGGTGAGAAAATCAAGTGGGAAAACCCTAGGGACACCCAGTTATTCCCAGGAAAAATCTCCGGGTGACCAGCAGCTCACAGCTCTGATCTAAACAAGCAGCCTCACTGGGCGCCCACATCCGCCATAATAGACTGGATCACACAGTCTCGCTGGCAGTCTGAGGAGGAACCCAGCACCATTTTCACTGACCTGGGTTCTGCTTCAACCCACAGGTGTGCAGCAGGCACGCACGGATCACTGGAACCACCACAGTCTGAGAAGGTCTGGGGACCTTTTTGACCAGTCTGCACTCTGCAGGTGCACACCGCACGCTTCCGCCAGCAAAACCTCAGTCCCTGTGCCAGTCTGCGGTCAAGTCTGGGAGGGACCTGAGTTCTGCTTCAATCCACAGGTGTGCAGCTGGCCTGCACTGATCGCTGGAGCCACCCCAGACTGAGAAGGTCCTGGGACCATCTTGACCAGACTGCACACTGAGGGCGAATACTGCAGGCATCCGCTAGCAAAAACCTAAGTCCCTGTGTGTGGCCACAGGACAGACAGAGAAGGCCTCGGGCACCATTTCAGACAGGCCTGCATTCAGCAGAGGCACACCATCCCAGACCCATTGTGTGCCCCAAATATCATCTCAGACCATGGTGCACAGTCCCTGGCCCAGAAGGGGGCGCCAAATCTCTATTCCAGGGGAGAGCCCTTAGCAACAAGCCCAGGGCTGAGCACAAAGACCCCAGCTGACATCTCAAAAGACTGAGGGGCAAGACCTCCAGAACAGAGGGGTGACCAGCCTGCAGTGCTCACAGCTTATAGCACAGAGCACGAAGACAGGCACACAGAGCTGGCAATAGAGTTCAACTGAGACAGCAACAAACAATAACAAACCATCGGAAATCCCTGATCTTCTTGAAGAATACTCCTGACACAAGAGACTGAAAATTTCAGACTGAAGTGCAGCCTTAAAACACAAACAGCTCCTTGATTATATATAAACAAATGCCCAGTAATTGGCGAAAGAACTCACCCAACAAAAATCAGGACACCATGCCCCACCAGAAACACCCAAAAGCAGTGGAGATTTTAATTCAGCAGAGACACAGGAAAATTATCTTAAAGTGTTGATTATGCAGATATTGGAGGAACAAGAAGAGAGATAAAAAGAGGAAATGAACAAGGCCCTCAAAGAAATGGAGAAGAAATTAACTGTCCACATAGAGGAACAATCAAAGATAGACAGAGAGGAAACAACCAAAATAGGAGACACAGTCAATCAGTTGAAGGAAACGGTACAAAGCATGAAAACAGAATTAGAATCTATAAAGAAAACACAAAGGGAGAAGAACCTGGAAGAGGAGAACTTAGAGAAAAGATTAGGAACCACAAGGTAAGCATCACCAATAGAATACAAGAGATGGAAGAGAGAATCTCGGGAGCAGAGGATACACTGGCTCTGAAATGGATTCCTCACTCAAGGAAAATAAAAAATCAGAAAAATCCCAAGCACAAAACATCCACAAAATTAAGGATGCCATCAAAAGACGAAACCTAAGAATATTTGGAATAGATGAAAAAGAAGACTCCAGGCTCCAAGGACTGGAAAATATTTTAAAGAAAATCATAGAAGAAAATTTTCCCAACTTAAAAAAAGAAATGTCCATAAACATACAAGAAGCCTACAGAACACCAAATAGACTAGACCAGAAAAGAAATACCTCTCGTCACATCATAGTCAAAACACTAAACCTACAAAACAAAGAAAAAAATATTAAAGGCAGCAAGGGAAAAGGGTCAAGTAACATATGAAGGTAGACCGATCA
>CM053763.1:2183668-2205172 GCA_028658305.1 Pachyuromys duprasi
CCCTCACATTTGTACGGAGACACAGAAGAGCTCTTGTCATTTAAAACATACTCAGCATCAGGGCTGAGACCACATCTTTATCAAATCTGTTCTCTTCCTGATGATGTGGGAAGAGTGACACCTCAGAGCTGACAGCTTGAGCTCTAGAATGATTGACATGGAAGACATGATTTTAACATTTTGCAATGAAAACAATCATTGTGTAATTTGTCTTTATATTTCCTTTCTTATTAATCTCTGTTGCTTCCTTTAAAGTTTTGAAGGTGACATTCTATATTTGGCCAAGACTCAACAGTAAGCCCACTGATTCAGTTCAGTGTGTTTTAACTCAGTATTGTTTGTTCTGCCCAAGACTTGGTAGTATTCTACTATCTAAAAGGTTCAAATGGTATAGGAAGAAAAATATTCTAACTCCTAAAATATATGAGTCAATCGAGTTAGATGTAGCCTATCTCTTTAAAACATCATTTTAATTTGAGACATCTGTTGACTGCTTTGGGGAATCAACTTAAATTGAATGTTTTAAGCAATCAAATGAATAGTTTCTTTAAAATAATTTTACATATGGCTCCAAACTTTTTCTTATGCCAAGAAAGCAGAGTCTGATAAAGTTAGCAGAAGGAAGACTAAACCAGACCATCCCATGGAGGAAATCTGACTCTGTTGAATGACCTTAGCTTCATCATTTCCTCACCTGTAAAACAGGAATACCAACTGGTGACCGTAAAACTTTGTCATAGGAATTAAAAGTGTCTGTACTTATGAAAGGCCATTGTGCCATAGGAATTTGATAAATGTAAATATTCTTAATTATATAAAAAGTATGAGTGACTGTAGAACACAAACTTAAAATAAACAATGTCTCTCTCTGTCCTCTCTCTCTCTCTCTCTCTCTCTCTCTCTCTCTCTGTCTCTCTGTGTGTGTGTGTGTGTTTGTTTATGTGTGTGAATTGTGTTAAAAATACTTATGCCATTGTGCACATGTCCAAGCCTGAGAGAAGCTTTATATTTTCTCTATTCTCCTACATCTTGTATTCCTAGGGCTTGAACTCAGGTTACCAAACCCAAGAGCCATTTTCTGTGTGCTCCTAATTCATGAGCCACAGACTTGTTAAGGAAGTACTTTGAAAGCATGAAACTTTTCTAAGGCTTAAGAAGAACACCATAGGTTTATTTGTTTATTTATTTATTTATTTAATATCTTTTTGTAGGTGGCAGAGAGTTGGAATACTCCAAATTATCACCTGCACACCCGTATTGTTAAGTTATTTTTCTAAGATCTGGGGAACAGATTAAAATGCTCTTTAAGACTCTGTGGGCAGAAAATGTGCAATGATGGAATCATGGCTCAAATCTACCTAATTAATGAGCCTTGTCAAAATGCCAGTTGTTCTCTAAAAGTCAACACTGTCTCTGTCGTTGCTTTAATAATATAATAGAAGATATTTAGAGCTTTCTGGGTTTGTTCAGAGCCACATTGTGTACTAACATATTGTCAAAATTAAAGGAATATCTGTGATTGCTGTGAAGGAAGTATATTCTCTTGTGTTTGGGTGAAATGTTCTATAGATGTCTGTTTGGTTATTTGATTAACAATGTTATTTAATTTTGTTTCAGTTTTGCCCAGATGATCTGTCAAATGGGAAGAGTGGAGTATGGAAAAGTCCTCTGTGGTTTTGCCTATAAATAACTATTAAAAATGGGTCCAGGTTCTCAAGAAAATGACCTCACAATATGTATTATTTCAGGATGGCAAAAATTCTTACTTCTTAGAAAAGTGCTTAGTCATTCTTGTCAATAAAAAAAGCTCATCAAGTAAAGGTCTCATTAAGTTCTTGTGCCTTACTCTGAGTCCTTAGTGTCTGGCCTTACATTCTTATTATTGTCTAAGAGAGGATGACATAGTTTCTAGGGATAAATGAAATAAACATATATTTTTAATTTCAAGATCTGTTGAGCCTAAAGAAATTTGAATTTCTGCCAACTGGCATTTTTACACATCTTTTAATGGAGTTTTGTCTTATGTAACCCAAGTATACTTTGTTTATATTTACTACAGTAACCTTGAATGTTCAGCTGTAGGTAAATCTTTCATAGCAAGGTTACCTTATCCAAGGCTCAGGGAAGATCAGAGAAAAAAATGAGTGGAAAATTGCAAGAGATGGTGGCTGATAAGGAGAGTTGTAGAATGCTGACACTTAAACATAATATAGCTTGGTATAGACAGACTCAAAGAAACAATCATTGCTTGCACAAAACCTGAATAAGACCAGGCCAGTAAAAAATCCCAATATTGATGAGGGTGGGCTCTTATGGGCCCATTCTTCATAGGTGACCCATTGGTAGCTATTGTTGTCAAGGAGAGTTGAAGAATGGGGAGTGTTTCTTCTTGAGAGACATGGCTACCAGTTGGATACCAATGATTCAGTGGATGGACTCCCACTCATTTGCATGTTGAAGGGACTAACTGGTTACAAAACACTATAAATAACAACAACAGCAACAGTAAAAGAACCCCTAGCCCCACAGAAACAGAAGGCAGTACATGAAGCTGGCAAGAGGTTGGGTGGGAGTCATTATGGAAACTTGGAAGAATGTAATGATAGAAGAATATGATCAAAATATAGTGAAGAGCTGTATGTGATCTTTAAAGAATCAAATAATATATTACAATACAAACAGAATACCCATGAACCTAAATTGAGATATGGCTATGACAACATCATTCACTTAACACATTCTATTAGATGACCAAGGTTGACTCTCATACATACCGTTATTCTCATGCACATGTTGAAATAATAAAAAGAATCAGAAACATCTAAATATGTAGCTTGTGGGGCTAGGTACAGCAAAGTGAGAAATTTGAATGCAACCAAATGTGTAAAATAAAGGCAAAGAGAGGCACCGGTGGAAGAAACTAGTCAAGATGTTATTATATCATGTTTCATCACACACACACCAAAAGTTAGGAAGACTCTTTTTGTACTCCATCTCTAATCCATTCCTTGCATTTGTCAAAACAAAGCTGTTTGAGAAAGAGCCTAAGGTTGCTGGAAATCATAGTCTATGAAATCTGATGTATTGTGAACAAAACATAAAATGAGATAAGGAGGGAAATGAAATGGGCAGTGTTTCCCAAAGCATGTCTCCAGTAACAATTGAAAAGTCTGAGCAGGTCAGAAAATAAAGCTGGGCATTTATTCATTTGTTGCTCTTCCTTTAGACACTGGAACTACATCCTATGAATACCTAAAATTCTGATAATAGAGATTATTGCTGCTATGTATTATTCATGTGGCAATATTTTACACAATGCTTCCATATCAAATAAAAGAGACTAACCGCAAGGAACTAACTTCAAAGCACAATGTCTCTTCGTTCGCCAAAGTAATAATGATCCAGATACCACTTTGGTTATTTGGGTATTTGTTCTGCACAATTTAGAAGGAACACAGCTTCTTTCCTCATCAGGCACTCTGAGTGAACTACAGCGACTCTGAAACTACTAAAACAGAGAACTTTGCACATTTCTAATAATTTGTTATGCTTAGAGCTTGATGTCCTAGGGAATTTGTCAACCTGATGCAGCCCAACTTACTCATGATTGGCAGCAGGCACTTAAGCTTCCACTCTGTTCCAGGTTCATTGAAATTCCCAAGGCCATAGGAACCCAGTCAGAATTCCTCAGTAAAGTCAGTAACAGTTCCTAACAGTATACAAAATCTCTCCTTACTCAACAATGCAGCTCTGGGAGAAACCAGTAGTTCTTTTAGTATTTTTTTCATAACTAATGCCTTGAAGCATGAAGATTTTAAGATCATATATTATATGATTTTGACCATTTTTGTTTATTAAATATTCAACTCACAACAAAAGAACAATGAAATAACCATCAATACAAATTCAATATCACTAAACCTTTCTATAAATTATGAAGCATAATTATGAAGACTGAGAAGCCTAATACTACTACAATGGAACTAAGCAGACATAACACATAATTAAGAAAAATACAAAGGTTAATTGTATCTTAAAAATATTTTCAGGGCGATCAACTCATATTGTGTGAAGTTGTGCCATACAAACTCAGGGAGGAACCAACTCATGCTTATTTTACTACTGAAGTATTGATGAATGGAGTATTTTAGAGACATTCTCTGAAAGGGAGTATTAGCAAGGTACAGCCCACAATAATCACAAAAATGTCTATGTACAGACACATGAGGAAAATATCCTCAGGAGAATATTAATTTTCAAAACAACCTAATAGAGCTTCCAGTCCCATTGCACAGGGGTACCTACTTAGTCCTAAGATTCAAGATAATTATTTTAAGTATTTATCAATTGAAATAAAAAATATATAGATTACTGCTCTCAAATAGTGTATGGATTTCTCCTGGTGGAAGAATTATACACTGCATAGGGGTGTATATATGTAAATA
The DNA here is from genome assembly GCA_028658305.1 of Pachyuromys duprasi. Taxonomy (NCBI): domain Eukaryota; kingdom Metazoa; phylum Chordata; class Mammalia; order Rodentia; family Muridae; genus Pachyuromys; species Pachyuromys duprasi. Next base: position 2,188,114 of record CM053763.1, read on the forward strand.
TTATATGTATATAATATCCATCCATTCATCAAAATATATAATTTATTCATCCATTCATCTATCTATCTATCTATCTATATTATATACATATATACATCCACATATATGTATATGTATGGTATATATTCCATAATTACTATATGCATATGCTATTAATAAAAATTAGTTATCATTTGATTTGTTGCTTTTTAACTTCTTAAGTTCTTTATATATACTGGATATTAAGTAATCCAATTAAAAAATGGGGTATGGAGCTAAAAGGAGAACTCTCTGTAGAAGATTGTACAATGGCAGAAAAACACTTAAAGAAATGCTCAACAACCTTAACCATTAGGGAGATGCAAATCAAAACGACCCTGAGATTTCACCATACACCCACCAGAATGGCTAAGATCAAAAACTCAAGGTGGCAACACATGCCATAGAGGTTGTGGAGAAAGAGGAACCCTCCTCCATTGCTGGTGGGAATGCAAACTCAAACAACTCTGGAAATCAATTTGGCGCTTTCTTAGACAATTAGGAATAGTGATTCCTCAAGACCCAGCTATACCACTCTTAGGCATATATCCAAAAGATGCTCAAGTACACAACAAGGACATTTGTTCAACCATGTTTGTAGCTGCTTTATTCGTAATAGCCAGAACCTGGAAACAACCCAGATGTCCCTCAGTAGAGCAATGGATGCAGAAATTATGCTACTTTTACACAATGGAATACTACTCAGCAATTAAAAACGAGGAAATCATGAAATGATCATCCTCAGTGAGGTATCCCAAAAGCAGAAAGAAACACTTGGTATATACTCACTTATATAGACCTATAGGATAGGATAGTCATGCTGAAATCATTCACCTAGGGAAGATAAGCAAGAAGGAAAACCCAGGGTGGGATGATCAATCCTCGATTAGATGGACAAATGGGATGGACATTAAATATAGGAAAAAACAAGCAACAGGACAGAAGCCTACCACAGAGGGCCTCTGAAAGACTCTAATTAGCAATGTATCAAAGCAGATATTGAGACTCACAACCAAGCCATCGCCAGAGTGCAGGGAATCATATGAAAAAAGGGGGAGTTAGTAAGATTTGGCGAGGACAAGAGCTCCACAAAGACCAAATAGATCAGGGCACAGGGGTCTTCTATGAGACTGTTTCTCCAACCAAGGACCATGTATGGATGTAAACTAGAACCCCTGCTCGGATGTGGCCCATGGTAGCTCAGTATCCAGCTGGGTACCCTAGCATGGGAAAGAGGGACTATTTCTATCATGAACTCAATGGCTGGCTCTTCGAACCACCTCCTCCACCCCCGCCCCCCAGAGGGAGGAGCAGCCTAGCTAGATCCCAGAAGAGGACATTGCAGCCAGCCCTGAAGAGACATGATAAGCTAGGTTCAGATGGAAGGGGGGGAGGTCCTCCCCTATTGGTGGACTTGGAGTGGGGCAGGGAGAAGATGAGGGAGGGATGGGGAGAGTGGGAGTGAATGAGTGAGGGGGCTATGGCCGGGATACACAGTATATAACCTGTGATTAATATAAAAATAAATAAATTACTTAAAAATTAGTCATCACCATTTTGTGGGGATTTAAAAAATAAAGTGGAGACATGCCTTATTCTTAGTGAAATAAGGTATGAAAGTGTAAATAATGCTTGCTTCTGCATAACTGCAAAAACTCAGAATCAAAGTATGGAACAATGGTACCCATTTTTCTTTCTTCTTCCTAGCATTGATAGGTTTCTTGGCTGGTTCCAGTTTTTTACGTTTGAAAGAATGCTTTTCTAAACATACTTTTATAAGTAATTTTGTGCACATCTGTTTAATTTCTACAGAGTAAATATATAGAAGTGAGGAAGACTACTGTATGTTTATTTTTATCAATACCCGTGGAAATTTATGAAGCTCTATCATATTCCTCTCCCACCATAAAGCTTGCATTCATGTGTTGCACTTATATTAAAATGCTTGATGTCAGTCATGTTCTTTTTATGTATTGGATGTGTAGTGATATTTAATTATGTTTTCATTGATATATGACTGATAACGTATAACATGAAATGATGCTCTGTTTATCAGCCTTTTGTTCATCTTTATTTATCTTCTAAGTCATGACAGCCTTTCATTGTGTTTTTATTTTCCCAACTCATTTGAAGTACTTGATATCATTTGCATATAAGTCTTTTGTCAGCTTGATGAAAAATGAATATTTTAGCATGGCTTAGCTTTTTTTCTCATATTTCCTGAGGAGCATAGGTTTTCTTTGTAATATTTTGTAATTTTAATGAGATCTAGGTTATCAATTTTTATATTTAATGGTTTATGAATTTCTATAGAATCCTTGTCCAACATAGACTCAGAAACATTCTTCTGAACTGGTTTCAAGTAGCCTCTGTTATTTAAATATTGGAGATTATATGTCACCTATAATTAACTTGATTATCGCATGAGGGGAGTATCCATTTTTTTTCCATGTAGATATCTAATTTTCAAAGTCCAGTGGCTAAAGAGCTTTCCCCCTCGTTGAGTTACCCTGTTACTTTTTTTTAATTAATTGGGCATTTATATGTGGACCTAGTTCATGACAGACCTGTAATTTTTGTTTATGGGATTATCCTGATATTGTCCTAATTATTTGATATGCTTATTAAATTTGTCACAGTCCTATTGGGTTAACCTGTAACTGTGTGTAGTAATATAAACAGAAAACTTATCTTTATGGAGGTCCAAGCTACCAACATTAAATTTCAATATATAATTTTTCATAGTGATGATAGAGAATCATGGAAGAGAAAAAGCATTTAGAGCCATGAATCCCTATGTTAATCATATCAGAAAAATATGCATGTTCTTTTTACCTAACTTTTCTTCATGTCATAAAATAGAAAGCATGTTGACAGTTTTCATAAACTTTTGAAATAATTAGAAAATGTGGATAATATATCTGTGCATATTTGGCATGAAATGTGTACACTAACAATAGTGTATACACCCGGTTAGCACCACATTCTGAGAAAATGAAAAAAATAATTAACTGTAGAAATGCAGATCTCAGGGACGATATTAGTGACTGGTATATCATTGATTTTGATTTTGGGTTCCCATTAGCGATTTTGATTTTTAGAATGCATTGCCAACTAGTATTAATTGCTGCATTCGGGTCAAGAGAAACCTAGACTACCCTAAATGCATCACTAATTTGTGATGGCAGCTTTTGTGCTATGGTTATTTTGTGTTTTTTTTTCCTCAGGATATTGACAAAAGATGAACCATTATCTATCAATGCACATACTTTGAAAGGCATTCTCTTACTTGTGGATTTTCCTGCATCTAGAAAAAGAAAAAAAAAAAAAAAGAAACACATCCAAATCTACATGAAAGAGAATTGAAACCATGATACTTAGTGAATTTTCTCAATAGGTTTACTTTTTCATTACTGTGTAATTAACCTCGCATTGAGAATTGAATTGCAGATTCTTTTTCAGGGACAAATTAAACATTTGGCTTTCAGACTATTATATTCCTGTGAAAGTGATGGTCATGTCACTGGAAAACAGATGAGCTGTATGTGAGGAATTTTCAATGAAGCCATATTTACCCTGCAGGAAAATATATTGTTTTTTATTTCAAAAGATACACCAAAAACTCTATCCCAAATTCATCAAATCTCATAAAGTAGCCTCATTAGCATGGCCATCACCTTACTGATAACGTGCTAGTAAAGGTCCTGATGGGATTCTATGGTGTCGTTTGAGCATAGAACATAGGTTGAGTATAGAACTAATGAGTATAGGTTGCTCATTAGTCTGAAGGCTATAGATGTCAAATCTGTACTAAACAAATGTAAAGTTTTACAAATACAAAAATATTCCTATTTCCTTATAAAGCAACATCCTACATCATGTGGTATATTTTATAGCAATTGTGCATTCTTAACTCCCTACAATCACTTTTGAATCTTGAAAAAGTAAAAATACATTTTTCTAATAAAAATTCCATATTTAATCATTTTCCTAAAATGGCCTATTTAAGTGAAACTAGCAAAAATCTGTGTCAATACTTTATTACTGAGCATGCGCAGAGAATAAAATTCCAATGGTCAGTGGAGCATTCATGACTCCAACTGTATATTCATAATTAATAGCACAAGGAGGTCAAGCCTCAAGAATAGAACAGGTGCTTTTTGACAATCCTCAAAGTCTAGTCTGACTGGTGAATCATTGATGCTACATGAATAAAAGGGTTGATAACAGAATACACAGTCTGGGATTTTGTATCACTAACTGAAATTTGATTCTGGTGTGTGCTTGGGGTAAAATAGAAGTTAACAGACATTGTACTCTCATCATTGGTCCAAGAGAAGCCATTATTTTATAAATAAGAGTGCCATTCAGCTTCTCATTTAATGATGCTGCAGTCTGAAAACCAAGCACAATACAGCCTGTAAGGCCCATCACAACATGTGTTTCTCTTATCATTTTGTTTTTCCCCCTTGAAGTCCTATTGCTCAGTCTGCATTGCACCTGGCTTCCCCCTGGGCAACCCCACCTTTTCAAATGCTGTCTTTCTTGATGAGCTGAAAACAAGTGAGAGTTGTGATTTCTCCCTAATTAAATATAATCTGATCCCCAGGGACACCACTCCATTATTCTCCCAGTGCTGTAACTACAGCATTTTAAGAGGATAAGAGGTGAGTCAAACTAAGTAGAATTTCCTGGAATTTGAACTGCTCACCCATTATTTTGATGTGAAACAGAAGCGACTTGTTCAGGGTTACTATTCTTCAGAAATAAAACCTACATTCAGTAGTGACAGATACTGTAATTGAGTAAGAAACAAAAGCACCAGAAATATAACTATGACACTCTATGTTAGTTTAACACAAAGCTCTCATATCCTTTCTGAGCTGTCCAGTGACAGATGTGACCTACAAATTAGGTAAGGACAGGAGGACCTGTGGCAGCAAAAGGCAGTTTCAAGATGTATAAGCTTTAGGTCGTATTCAAGTAGATACATAAAAAGATATTATTTCCTTCATAACAAATGTTTCATATATTATTAGCTATTAATAAATATATATATATATATATATATATATATAGCTATTTTGTCTGAAGACTTTAGTAAACCTTGTTCATTAGTGGAATTTTCAAAAACTGTTTTAGCCAATCACTTCTTAAATGCCATCCATACCCTCTGTCAAGATTGTGTTCAGGATTTTTTCATGATGGTCTGGGAGGTTTCCACAAAGACAAGGCTATATGGTAAAGAGAATATGTCCCCAAATAGAAGGAAATCATTAGCAATGAATAACTTCAAGGCAAATTACTTGGTGACTGTTAACAAGGACAAAATATATCAATACTGATTAGTTCCTCATTATTGAATTAATGGAGTGGGTCAGGGGAAGATCAAATCCAAATTCAGTTATGTGTGTATTTATCTTCCCCAATAAATTGTGACTTCCTATGGGCAGGAACTCCATGGTTGTAGTTTATCACAATTTATGAAAGAAAAACTTGCTAAATGTTAGTTTTTCCAATTTAACTTTAAAACTAGTCCTTAATTGTATATAATAATTGCATATTAAGATAATTATAATGTATTACCAAATGGAAAAGCTACTGTATCAAAATAAACACAATGCTTAAATTCTCTTTGAAAATAAATGAGTCTTTAAATCATATTTCTTTTAACTAATGAAAGCTAAATGTGTTTGTTCTTAATCAACTTTTATTTGAGATTAATAGTTCACAATTATATTTCTATTTCTATTTACATTACATTTAAAGCTTAAACCAATAGATTTTATCAGGTGCACTACTCATTAAAAATATAATGCACTCACAGATACTTTACATATGATACAGCATATATATATAGACAACTACTGCCCCTGAAGAAGGAACATTGTTTCTTTCACCTTGATTGGATAAGTTGCCTTCTATCCCCTTAACCTTTAAGAAACTGTGTAGCAAGCCATGGAAAGAAGACCATGACAGAAAAATGACAAAATGAACCAGTTCCTGTCATGGATATTGTACTTATAAGTCTAGTGGAGGAAGTATTGCTAATAACAAGGCAACAAAAACAAATTTGTTTCTCAAAGCAAAGAATATAAGAAGGAATCTACTAGAAAAACAAAACAAATGAATCCTAGTGGGTACCACACCAGGAAATGGGTGTACACTTCCACCTTTCCATAAAGGGTACACCAATCTAGGTGATCCATATTTATATGGCAAAAAAACTAAAGAAATGCAGGGCAAACCCTGACCTCTCCCAAATCATTGTCCATTATTTAGTTTTGTTCCTACCTTGTGGACCTTTTACACAATACTAAGTAAATTTGTCCTTTTATACTCTGAGTTGTATAAACAAAATTTTGTCATTGTGCCCCAATTCCTGGTAAAACCAACAAAAACTTATTCTATCAATAAATGACATAGCTTATACATTGCTCTTTTAGAAGTAAAGATCAATACAGAAGAATATCTTTCATGGGAATTTTATTTTTTTATCTGCATATAGACGCAGTAATATACTGAACTGGAATGTGGAAAGGCTTAGTTTCTTTGGGGAGTAAGAGAGACCATGTGACACTATTCTGGTCAATGTATGTATCCAAAAGTCATTGAGTGAGACTTTCTCAAAAGACTAAAGAGTGAAGGCAACTGGGATTCTTCTAGCTCTCAAAGTTTCATTCTTGTTCTGGGGTCTTACCATGGGCTTAAGTCCTAGAGCTATAGTAGTTCTTAGTCCACCATGAAAAAAATGTAACAATAGGCTGTAGAGTTTGAGTTTTAATATCAGCATCACCCCTTTATTATTTTGGTTTGTGGGTTTCCTGTGTTAGAGCTCACTGTTATGTATAGCTACAACTGATTCTGACTTACAGAGAATAAATTCAGTTTACACATGACTTGAGTTGCTCCTTCCCTGGCCAATGTTCTTCCTGACGTTTGAAGATTTCAGAAGGCACCTGTAGACAGGCACAGTTCGTTATTTTCTTTCAGACCTCAAGAATTTAATTCAATAATATATGCTTGGCAGTCATATGTGACTTAATTCTATCACACATACAGCTAAAATATAAATTATAAAACTTTCAGGAAAGGAGTAAATTAAAATTACAAATAAGATAATTGTGGAATTTATAAGCAACAGGATAAATATAAATAAATCAAGAAAATGAGGGAATTAGTCATGTACACTTTATAACTATATTCACTGTATCTCCTATATGAACTTGTATCAGTGTGTGAATTCTCGGGGTATAAAGCCTAAATAGTTAAAAATTAGTGACTATAAAGGGCAAAAACACACAAGACCTGGAAACTAACATATGATCGTATGTTCTTCCTGTAGCCTGAGCCAAAGAAGGAAAAGGGAAAATACTATTTTATTTACTAAAAGACTCAAAAGTGTGGGAAATGATTTGAAAAATAAAATTGTAACATTTCTTATTCAAATATGATTTTTTAAGGTAGGGGTGTAAACTTAGTCTGGACAGCTTATTTTTGAGTGAAGATGTTATTGCACAAAATATAATTAATTTTTGAATATTGGATATTTGGAAACATTGGGAAATGAAACATGGATGTTTTCAAATGTTTGAGAGAGTAGCTATAGTACAAGATATTTTGAAGAGAATTAAAAATTATGCATTTTTGAAGTTTTTTTCTTTTGGATAAAAATCAGTTTATAATTATGGCCATCATGAGACTGGAGTTAATCTATTTGGGGCCTCAAATGAGATAGAACAATTTAAATGTGACAGGTTTTTGGAAATGAGGTTTTTGTCCTCATTCATAAAAACTAAAATTTTAATAACTTCGTATCTAATTTTAGGCATGTCATTAGCAGAGTCCAATCCATTATCTCAGTGTTTTCTAACTGTGACGCAGGAGAAAGTGGATGTAAGTAATTTCAAGGTCTTTCAAGTGAGCACAATATAAAGTGACTAAAATTTAGAGAAAATACTTTTATCTTCTTGTTGTTCTTAAAGATCTCTAAAGCAGGCAAGGCATTCTCCTGCAGAATCCACGGGCCCACTGGCCACAGCTGCACTCTACAGATCCCACAGGCTCCTGTATCCTGATGCTTCCTCTCAGGTTCAGAAAGCCAGCCCTGGAGGAAACAGAAGAGACCTATATGCTAGAAGAAAATAGAAAAGTGGCAGTTCTATACCATTACATAAATCAATTCATTTACACTACATATTCTATGTGGATTTTAGATACTGACATTTGTTTTATTTATTCACATGTTGTTTGTAATTGATTAATTAATTAAAAGAGATCTTGTCTATGTGTCCCAAGTTGACATCTCATCTGTAATCTTCCTGCCTCACAGTTTTGAGTAATGCTATCTTGCAGATATGGAACTATGATCCATTTCAGATATTAGTCATTATAAAGATGATTCAAAGAATACTTTATTACTTATAAACTTCCCTAGAAGTACTTGAAAATGCATGTTTCATAGTAATAACACAAAAAGTAAATACCTTTCTTCCTTTCAATGTAGGAAATACATGGAATCGGACTATTAATAGAGGGTGCCTCTGTATTACCCTAAGTAGAACAATTTATTATATCACATTGAATTAGAGGAAAACTTTCAATTAAGACACTGTAAAGTGGATTCTTTCACAGAGTACTCACAGAATTTATGAGTCAGCTGTTTCTTTCTCAACAGAGATGTAATACAGTACCCTTATAAAGAAAGAAAATGAATGAAATTTGATGGCTATTATTGCCTTTTTCATCTTAATTTTTCCCTCTCTTCTTTTGTTCTTGTTTTCTTAGGAGCTGACTTTTATGCCCTCACAAGGACCTGCCATCTGTCCTTTGGTGTTTTCTGTTCTCACCTGGTCTTTCATCATCAAAATGTTTTCTCAATTATCTGTCATGTGTATAGAGTCAACATCCAAGTACAAACTGGCCTGACAGAGGGTGCAGCCCTTGCCAGAAATGGTGTCCACCCACTGCCTGCACACCTGGGAAGCAACTCGTGCTTGCTTGTCCCTGAACCTTGTCTAGACACCTGCCTGTGAGGATGGGCAACTCTTTAAAATCTTGCAAATATCCATAGTCTAGTAGCAGCTTGCATTAAGAATTTTTTAAAATATTTCTAACATATTCTGTGATTCTGTTAATATAAAGTTAATTATAATATACAAAAGTCTTCAAATAATTGAGGAAATTCAGAGCAATTTTTCTGTTGCCATGGCATATAGAATATTTAACTTTTTTCTTTATTATTATTTATTACAGTTTATTCACTTTGAATACTGGCTGTCGTTCTCTCCCTCATCACCTCCTTCTTCCCCCACTATGCCCCTCCCCTAGTCCACTGACAGGGGAGGTCCTCCTCCCCTACTATCTGACCCTAGCTTATCAGTTCTCTCTCATCAGGACTTGACCCTTTTTCTTTGTGACCTAGTAAGGCCACCTCACCAGGGGGAGTGATCAAAGACCAGGCAACTGAGTTCATGCCAGAGATTGCCTCTGCTCCCCTTACTAGGGAAACCCCATGGAGACTGAACTGCATGGGCTACATCTGAGCAGGTGGTCTAGGTCCTCTCCATTCATGCTCCTTCCTTGGTTGATTCATTAGTCTCTGCAAGATCACTTGAGCCCAGTTTTTATTTTATTTTATTTATTATTTTATTATTTTTTGGCTCTGTTGGTTCTCCTTGTGGAGCTCCTTTCCCCTCTAGGTCTTTCTATCTCCCCCTTCTTCCAAATGTGCACAGAGCAAGGAAGAAATTTCAGAATGAAAAGAAACAGTGTCTGTGACCTCTAAAGTGAATCAATATTCAGAGCTGTTAAGATCATCTTTCCCAGTGGCCCATAAAGCCATAGCGTAATAACTTACAGACCATGAAGCAGTCATCCTATTGGCTAAATTTCTCTTGAAACTATCTCTCATTACTAATCATTAAGATTTCTTACATTTCTAAGAATGATATACATCTGACAGGAATTTATAAAATACAACCTAGGTGAAAGCTAAGTGAAATTTTAATTCTACAAAGTTAATTATAAAATAAAAGAAAATCAGATCATTTGGATTCATTAATAGAACTTAACAATGTGTCTTTAATGGTGAAAAAGAAACCTTCCCACTTCAGCGAAAGAAATTAATGTTAATTCTTTTGAAATGTCTAATCTTATAATTAAAGATCTGCAAATTTAAGCTGTTAAAAAGGTATTTTCCATTTAAATATAAAACACACACATTAACATTTCAAGCAAAAGAAAATTCTGTTTTTCATAGTGTTTTTCAGCCAACTGAGCTCACTCTTAACTGGCCAAGGGGCACAAGGCTATCTGCCATCTCAGCTAGAGATGCATAGACTGGCTGAGCAGACTGTTTCATTATAGAACAATTAGTCAGTGATGTTCTTTTACATTGAGCACATCTCCTTAATTAAACAAAGACAAAGTCAATGCCATCTGTCCCTCAGCCTGCAGATAAGAAGCTAGAGGGCAAAAGTAAAACAAAAGCAGAGATGGACCCCCGAAGCTGTATTTTTAAGCGTCTCAAATCCCATTATTTCTGTGAGCAAACAATACTCAGCAATGTCTACTTATGCATCTTAAATAAATGCACATCATGTGATCTATACTCAAATTTTAAACAATTTCAAGCACATTAACAGCGCATTAAAAACTGTTCAGATTCTAAATGCATGTTTTAATGGGTATACATATAAGTACGTAAGAAGATTTAATAAAGTAGTCAGGTGTTTTATTTAAATATAGAATCCCCTTGAGTAAAAAACAAAAATCACAGATGCAGGCAAACACAAACATTTGTGACTCAGAAGCCATGCTCATCCTTGTTTACTACTCTCTGTTGTGAGGATCTGTACCCCAGCGATGATCTTACCATGTACAGAGCCTTTGATCACTGCATTGTTTATATTTAGAGCAGCAGGCTGTACCTATACTTTTTACACCCTACCTAGTTCAGGTCGGGTTCTAGATTGAGGTACTTCAGAGTCCCTATTGTTTGTACTTTTCTGGGATTGGAAAGGAGGAATTGTGTATAAGGTTTGTTTAGCAGTGGCAGAGTCAACCTTCAGGTGTCAAGAGCCACTAACTTCCAATCCAAAAAGGATGTCACACAGTTTTCTAAATGTTCTTTTTGGCTTTACTAGCTTTGAGAATCACGTCCTCCTGGAAAGAATAAAGAACATCTACTCACCATCTCTTCCTTTCCTCATTGTGGTTCTCACAGGGATTGTTAAATCATCTAAGCCCAGAAAAATAATGTTGTGTTCCAACCAAGGAGTCAAATATTAGCATTAAGTATCATGACATTTTTTGTCAGTGGTTCAAGCGTTTATTGAAAAATTGCAAAGGCCTGGAATTCAGATCCAAGCACCCACATCTATAGCTCTAGCTCCAGAAAACCTGATGCTTTCTGCTGGCCTCTGAGAGCACACAACACGCTTACACATATATACAAGTATAAACATGTATGCATAAATAAAAACATAAAAATAAAAACAACTCTCGTAAAGTAAAACAAGTCCCTAAATAAAATCTCCTCCATCGTACTTCCTTTTGTTCACTGTATGTAACAAATAAAGCACACAGTGCCCAAGTAACAGATTTATAATCTCACAGTTCTGTAGCCATCACATCAGGCCAGAGCCACTTGAGCTAAAGCTCCTCATCTGAAAGACAGTTCATATTGGGGCTCTTGGAGAGAACCTCCTGTTTATTTAGCTTCTTGACGTTGCAGAAAGAAGGTGATACCATTTCCTTGAGGCAATCACTCCTAACTTCTAGAGGTCATCCTCAGCACTTGGCTCTGCCTACTCTCTTCTCCATAGCAGAGGCAAGTCAGGCTCTTCCTATTCTTCCCATCCCCATTGCCTCTCTCTGACTTTGGCCACGATGGACACTTTGGCCACGATGTGTTAAACTTTCACATGATTAGACAGGATGCAGAGACCATGCCCTCATTCCAATATCCTTAATTTAAATGCATCTCTACATATTTTTGCCATTCTAAGCATAAGGCTGTGCACAATCCTAGGCATAAGGCTGTGGCCCTCTCTTTGGAAATCTCAATGAGAGATGCTGTTGGCACATTAGATTTATGGACCTTCAGTCAAACATATGATAGATAGATAGCTATGTTAGTATCTAAGAATGATGAGAATTAGCACATGAGAATATTTCAAATTTTCTGTCCTTTCAAACTAATTACTGCCATGACCATGTTCTGAAACTTCTACTATCCAGGCGTTAGGTGCTTCAGGGCAGAGAAACCCATGACAACAGTAAAGAAGCTGTAGGCCTGGCATTTCTTGCGGGTGATAAGAAGGTAAAGGAGACTGATAAAATATCATAGGCCAAATTCTTTTAATATGTTCTAAATTATACTTATTAATAGATGAACAATAAAATGTTTATTAAACTGTGGGAAAAGGAAGGTAAAGAAGATCACTTGGGCTTATTCCTGAAGTAAATTTTCAAACAAGTTAAAGAAAAGAAATGAAAGGAACAGGATGTTTGAATACTTCAAAAACACATTATTACATTCTGTAAAAAAAAAAAAAACATTTTTAACCCTGCTGTCAGTTTTTATTTGTCAAACCACCTCCTTGATATTATTTTTCTTCCCCACACATAATGAGGGCAGAACATGATGCTCCTTGAATCACTGTACAGGAAGAAGCCTCTATCATCATCCAAGAACTGTATAAGCAGGCTTTAACTTCTTTATCTACCCTTGGAAACACAAGGACATGAATCATTGTCTTTTCTTGGTCATCTGCCACAGTGAATTTTCTGGCAGATGAAACTTTAAAATGGAGTTTTCTTCATCTGTGGAAAGGGTAGAATTTATTTAGTTGTCATTGGAGGCATCACAGGTAGGTATCAGCTTTAGGATGTGAGGGAAATAAGCATGAACCTAAGGCATGAGAAGGAAAGACACCTAACACCTCAGAGAAAGACATGAGCTGGACTTGTAGGAATGTTGACATTCAAATTATTTGTAAGTTGCACATTACTTTTATACAAGATAATGGAAAAAAGAACTGACATTTGTTAATTGCTGTTCTGTCCACCTTCCCTGTGCCATCTTTTTCCTTCTTCAAAGTAAACTTAGATAGAAACTAGCTCTCAGATTATTTTGCAAGATCTCAACCAGAAAAACTACATCTGTTAGAAGAAAAGTAGAGAAGATCCATGAACTCATTGGCACAGAAGACACCTTCCTGAAAAGAACACCAACAGCTCAGACCTTAAGATCAAAATTAGTAAATGGGAACTTATGAAAGTGAAAAACTTCTGTAAGGCAAAGAACTGTTGATAGAACAAGACAACAGCCTACAGACTTAGAAAAGATTTTCACCAACCCTATATCCAACAGAGATAATATCCAAAATATGTAAAGAACTCAAGAATTTAAACACAAACACACCAAATAAACCAATTAATAAGGTACTGAGCTAAATAGAGAATTCCCAACAGAGGGATATTGAATGGCCAAGAGGCACTTAAAGAGGGAGGGAACTACAGCAGGGATAGAGAGTGAATAAATTGTAATAAATAATAAAAAATGCACACCTAATCCTTAGTCATCAGAGAAATGCAAGTCAAAAGGATTCTGAGATTCCACCTTACACCTATCAGAATAACTAAAATAAAAAATCAAGTGACAGCACATTCTGGCAGGAATGAGCAAAAGGGAGAACACTCCTCCATTGCTGGTGGGAGTACAAACTTATACAACCACATTGAAAATCAATCTGGAGCTTACTCAGAAAATTGGGAATAGCGCTAGCTCAAGACTCAGCTAAATCACTTCTGGGCATCTACCCAAAAGCAGCTCCTCCATACAACAAGGACCTTTACTCAACTATATGCATAGCAAGTTTATGTGTAGTAATTAGAATCTGGAAACAATGTAAATGCCCATCAATCAAAGAACTGATGAAGAAATTGTGGTACATTTACACAATGAAATACTAGTTAGCTATTAAAAACAAGGAAATCATGAAATTTGCAAACAAACAGATGGAACTAGAAAAGAACATCCTGAATGAGGTACCCCAGAACAAGAAAGACACACATGATGTATACTTACTCATAAGTAGAGCTTAGCCATTAATACAGGATAACCATACTAAAATACACACACACACACACACACACACACACACACACAATTGGTGACACTGTTTGAGAGCTTTAGGAGTCTTTTAGGGGTTGGTGAAGAAAGGATGACAGTAGACTTGGGGGTTGAGATTTGAAGACTCATCATTTCTTGTTCACTTCTTGCTTGGTGGTTCACAGTCAAGATGTAAATCTTCTGCCTGTTGCTCAAGCCACCATACTTACCACATGTTCGCTACCATCTGCCAATCCTGGGCTATAAACCCTCTGAAACTGTATTCCCAAATAAACTCTTTCTTCTATTAAAAAAGAAGTAAAAGAAGCTAAATAACAAGAAAGACCTTAAGGAAAATATTTCTCATTCAGAAGAACAAATAGAGTACACACAGGAAGCAGTTAAAGAAAGGGAACAGGACAGGAGCCTACCATAGATGACCTTTGAAAGACTCCACCCAGCAGGGGATCGAAGCAGATGCTGAGACTCACAGCCAAACTTTGGGCAGAGCACAGAGAGTCTTACAAAAGAGTGGAGGGATAAAAGGAACATGAATGGACAGAGGCTCCACAAGGAGAGACCAACAAAGCCAACAAATCTGGTCCCAGGGGGCCCTGCAAAGACTGATGCATATGAAGGACCATGTATGGGGAGGACCTAGAACCCCTGCTCAGATGTAACCAATAGACAGCTTAGTCTCCATGTGGATTCCACAGTAAGGGGTATAAGGGCTGACGCTGACATGAACTTTGTTGCCTGTGCTTTGAACAATTCACCCTGGTGGGGTGGCTTTGCTAGACCACAGAAGAAGAGGATGCAGGCAGTTCTGATGTGATCTGATAGACTAGGGTCAGATGTTAGAGGAGGAAGTTTCCCCTTCTGCAGACTAGGGGAGACAGGGGTGAAGGGTAGGAATGGGAGCAGACTTCAATTGGGATATAAAGTGAATACATTACAAAACATAATAAAAGAAAAATTGACACCTAGAGACATTAGGACTAACAATTCCATACATATCTTAAATATCACCCTTAGAATGTATCTTGGTGTTATATGCAAAGATCCAGGATATTTTCACAATAAGCCAATATTAAATAAAGCCAAAATTCCTGGCATTTAAACAAAGGAATGTGGAGTCAGAGATTCAGATTAGTTAGTAGAGTACATGCGTGGCATGCATGAATTCCTGGGTTTGATTTTCAGCAGATAAACCTCATATGGTGTGGCATTTCTGCAATCACAATTGGGGTACATGGTTGAGTGAGTGACTACCAGGAATAAATGAAATTCTCTTTCCTTGCACACACACACACACACACACACAAACACATAAAACAAAACAAAACTAAACACCTTAGTGAATGGAGAAATAAGCACAGAGCAAGATGAGTACTGAATTCAAATGTGAGAAAGAGGATTTTGTTTAATTTTAATTTGATTTATTTCTTCATTGTTCACACAATTGCAGCCCACTTTTCAGGGTCCTGCTTTCCTACCATCTTTCTCCTCCCCCTCCAGTTCTCCTCATTAAAGGACTGGTAAACCCACTTATAAATCCTTCTTATAAACCCACCCAATACATCAAGTTGCATCAAGACAAAGCACATTCTCTTCCCCTGAGGCCAGACAAGGCAGCATATTTAGCAGAAAATGATTCAAAAGCAGGCAACAGAATTCAGGTCAGAGACAACCACTACTTTGATTGCTAGAAGACCCACATGAAGAGCAAGATGCTCATCAGTTTTATATGTCATGAACCTAGGTCCAGTCTATGTCTGCTCTTTGGTTGGTGCTTCAGCCTCTGTGATTATTACAGTGATAATCATGAAAGCAGTTCTGAAATATGCTTGCTTTAACACAGAAGGTTATTATAATGTGTTCTAATCCAAACAAGTTTTCGTAAACTTTAAAAATGACTATGAGAAATCTTGTCTTAAGTTCAGACTTAATGACCTAAAGTAAATTGTGATGTCAATAAAAATCATAATGAAGCAGAACAGGTTCGTGTCATTTGGAGTTAAGAAAAGCTCCTTTGGAGACCCTAGCAGCTAGTGAAGAAATGGCTCTAGTTGAAGGGGAGAAAAATGAGCGAGTTGTGGGAAGGCATGAGATTGTGATGAGACTACTTTCATTACCTTCAACCTAAAGTTTTGCCTGCCTACAAGATATGCAGGGACAAAGATCGAGTAAAGATTGAGAGAATGGTCAGCCAAAGAATGGCCTTACTGGAGGCCCATCCCATGGGAGAGAACCAATCCATGTCACTATTAATGTTACTCTGCTATACTTGTAGACAGGAGCCTGGTACAACTCATCTGAGAGGCTTACCCAGCAGCTGATAGAAACTGATGCAGAGACTCACAGCCTAAGGTTAGACAGAGTCCTATGGAAGAGTTGGCAGGAATGATTGAGGAAGCCAGGGGAGAGGAGACAAGGACTCCACAGAAGCCCTGGAGAGTCAACTGACCTGGATCCATGGGCCTCAGAGAGGCTGAACCACCAACCAAAGAGCTGGTCCTAAGCCCCCTGTAGATATGAAGCAGATGTGCAGCTTGGTCTTCACGACTGGAGCAGAGAGGCCCTCTCTGACTCTGATGCCCTCTGGATCCTGCTAATTGGGTTACCTTGTCTGAGCACAGTGGGAGAGGATGTGCCTAGTCCTGCAGTAACTTAATGTGCCAGGGCAGGTTGGTACCCAAGAGGGAGCTCTCACTTCTTTGAGGAGAACAGGAATGGAATGAAGAGGACTTTGTGAGGTGGGGGACTGAGAAGAGAGAAGAAGGGCTGCAAACAGGATGTAAAATAAATAAAATAAATTTTGAAAAAGCATGCCATGACCAAAAGCAAAGCAAGCTGCAATGAAATGTTTTATTCCAACTTATGCTTACATAGCACAGTCCATCACTGAGGTAAATCAGGGCA
>CM053763.1:2205272-2221949 GCA_028658305.1 Pachyuromys duprasi
TCCTCCTCTGTGGCCTGGCAAGGCTGCTTCCCCCTGAGTGTGTGTGTGTGTGTGTTTGTGTGTGTGTGTGTGTGTGTGTGTGTGCGTGGTGGTGGTGGTAGTGGTGGTCAAAGAACCAGCCACTGAGTTCATGTCAGAGACAGTCCCTGTTCCCATTATTAGGGTACCCACTTGGATACTGAGCTGCCATGGGCTACATCAGCAGCCCAGAGGTGGCAGCGCCCACACTAATCAGGCCTTTGTACATCAAGTTAAGGAAATATACCATAGGCTTGCCCATAGGCCAGTTTGATGGGGGCATTTATTCTCTGGAGATCTTTATTCTTCAGAATGACTCTATATTGTGTTGCATTGACATAAAACTATTTGGTAAGGTAAAAGAAAAAAATAATTTTTTGCATAATTGTTTACAGTATGCTTATTCTCTTCATGAAGCAGAGAATGTATGTAGAAATACATTTTCAGAGAAGAAATGCAGACAAATTTGTAAATAATATTGAAAAATATGGTCCTGCAAACTGTTAATTTTTAGAAAATAACCAGCTGTTCAGTAAACTTTTCAAAACATCAGATATTGAGTTCAATGAAACTCACATTGTATTTTCTCTCATTTTTTGCTTTCATAATTTATTTATATGTTCTTACATTTGAAAATTACAGAATAATCATGGGGCCTCAGCTTGCTTCCAAGTACTGTGTCTACATAAACAGCTGATTGGCAAAAGAGGAAAAACAATACCAAAAGAATGTTGCTCTAAAACTGATGGCAGATGTCACATGTTCGCTGGACACTTGATGGATTACCTCTCAGACAGTACACACTGTGATCTGACTAATGGAAACATAACATTTTCAGAACGATTTCAAAATTGAAAGATTGTCATTCAGTGTTTTAATAAATAGATGTTTTAGGTTTATAATTTTTCTTTTCATTTTGTTCCTTTGTTTTCTCCTTTTGTGGAAAATAGATTTTTATTACTGTATATCAAGATATAAAGTCATATTTTAAATAAAAGAATATTAGTTCCTTTTTACTGTAAAAAGAGCATTTATTTTATATTCATTTTAATTTATTTTTATTAAAATTTATTCACTTCTTATCTTGGCTGTGGCCCCTCCCTTATCTCCCTCTATGACCCTCCCCTAGTCCACTGATAGTTCTTATTTTGGAAGGTAGAGAAAGAATCTTTGAAACAGTGTTTGAAACAATGGAAAGACACACCTGTACTGTGAGTACCCGCGTGATTGTTACAGACTGCAGGAACATGCAGCCAACATTGTTCTACTACAGAAACACATGTCCCATTGTGATGGATGACCATGAACTGGATTTTTGTCATAAATCATTCATACAACTAGTTCAAAAATCCTATCTGATTGCTGCACTGATATTTCTATGGAACCAACATCTATAAGGACACTACTATTTTGACCTTAAAAATTGCAATTTTCCATAGAGTTGGGCTTTATTGTGGCTTTCTTGAGTAAGATTCGTCTTTGATCCTCTCTCCTCTTTCACATCTATTTATTTTTTTCCTGTACATTGTACATTCCAATAACTTTCTTTCCACATTTATATCACATATTACCTGTTGCTCCCTTTGCTCCTCTTTTTAATACTTATTTCCCAGTTGTGGTCTCCTATATAGTTTCATGAAATATACACACTTTTATAAATCCTTATTTAGAGATATACAAACATTGTAAGTTATGTCTAATATCATACAAAGCATCATACACCTCACCTGACATTAGAGAGCAAACTGCTGAGTCTTTAATGTGACTACCACTGGACCAGAGAATTAACAGATATTTTCTCATCTGTCTCACACTGCCAGCGAGGTCTCAGAATTAATGGATGTGGACATCATCAATAGATGAAGTTAGAGAGTGTCTTCCCAGAGAACCAAATCACACACAGTTAAACAACAAACAGATTTCTTAATTTCTGTGGAACATATTCCCATGGGAGAACTCTGCATAATTTTCCCTAGCAACATCTTTGGAGCTCCAGGGAACTGTACTGATTCTTTTAACACTTGAAAAACTGGAGGGCACTGACATACACATATGCTGTCCTGACTCCTCCAACTTCAATTACAGGATTATTCTCCTGGGAAAAGTGGAAAATATAATATGGGTGAATAGTAGTTTTGCATTCTCCATTATTATTTTCTTCATATTTAATAGTGGAATGTATTACATAAATTATAATCCTACTGTAGTTGTAAAAATGCTATGGGAATGCATTAGAAAGTATTGCAGTTAGAGAAAGCATTACTTCATGTTCTATGTGCTAATTTTCTGTTACAATGTATTATGCTGTTTTTACTAGAAAGCACATCAAGTACGCTAATCAACCCCACTCACTTTACTAGACTTCTCTCTACATTTAAACAAATTTAGGAATGGTTTCAACTTTAGATAGACACAACATTTGAAATTAGTAGCAAATGTATGCTAGTAAATGACAGTGAGTTACATGATCAGTCCTTTCCCTTCTACTTGAAGGTGCCTGTAGGCAATTCATCTTACTATCTTCGCTGATAGTAAATAAAGCACATGCACTCAGGCTGTTTGTATCTTCCAGGAAAAGAGTGTTTTGGAGATTGGAATTAGGTTAATGTTGGTGAAATTTTACCATTTTATTTATATAGAAAGTCGAGCCTGTTTTTTCCACTTGTTAAATAATATCTCTTATAGCTGGCTTTACTTAATAGCACACTTTCAATGTATTAGAGCTACAGCATTGTCTTATTACAGTGCCTTTTATTATAGCTTCTGGGAACTGAATATCTTAGGAAGAACTCTCTCACTCTCTTATATTGTGGTTTCACAGCTATGTATTAACATCACTAATAATTGAAACCAAATGATCACTTTTTGTTGGAAATGTATTTATTAAACAATTTACGTATAAACTGTAATTTAAATGTAAGAAATAGCCTTAAAACTCTCTGCAAATTCTACAGGCAAGCATGAAATCAAGACTGAGTATAAAAGAGAGCACTATACATTCTGGTGTTTCTTTTAACTGGAGTAGACGTCAGAAACAAACTACTTTAATTCTCTTGTATTTATAATTGCAGTAACTGAAATATAGGGAAGTAATATCCAGTTAGTAATGGCTCTACACAGTCTATGCACAATTCTTTTGAATTGTGACATAGGGCCTCAATTGTGTCACTTATATTTACGTCCCAAACATTACAACATGATCATCTTTTAAAGAGTTTTCCCCAATTTGTGCATACTTCTTAATTTAAATGTAAGAAATCTAGCATTGCTTGTTCAGTTTGTGCCCTAAGTCTAACCTTGCTGTGATGAGCAGCATGTGGCACACAGTGGATCTCTGCATCTGCATCAAGTGGTGAGGTGTGAGAAAAGGCATTTTAAAGTTCTGCTCTAGGCCCAATGAACGAGATTCTTCTGGGTAGTTCATGTTCACATCAATAAATGCTGAGAGATTCTGTATAAACTTTCTCTTTCTTCACAACACTCTCCACGATACAGGTTCTGATATTGGCCAATACTCTGTATCAAGAAATACAGTTGGGTGACCCTTCTTGCTTTATCTCCTAGACCAAGTTATTATCTAACTGTTTAAACATATTTAAAAGTGCAATAATCTGAGGTACACATAGTAATGTATCAGTTTTGGTTATAAAATCATCTACACTTACGAGATGTAGATTGTGTAATATTGAGCTTTCTGTCTTCCTTTTTCTGTTATTTATTGAAAATAGATTTTTTCACATAACGTATTCTTTGATTCTGGTTTCCCTCCCCAAGGTTCTTCCAGATCCCCCCATTTCTTTGCTCACCCAAATCCATACCCTTTCTTTCTCTTTATAAATAGAATAAAAGAGGAATAAACTAATGATGATAATCATTTCTAATATTAATAAAATCGGATAGTAGGGGAGGAAGACCTTTCCTATAGGTGGACTAAGGGAGAGCTTAGGGGCAGAGATGGAGAGAGTATGGGACTGGGAATAGATGACAGAGGAGGCTACAGCATGGATAAAAGTGAATACATTGTAAATAATTATAATAATTTTCAAAATAAATAAATACCCTAAAATATTAATACACAAACAAAAACTAGAAGAAAAAGCAAATAAAGAAAAAAAGGCTAAAGAAAAAGCACAAAACCCCCACATATAGAAGGAGAGACACACATGTTCACATGCATGGAAACCTAGAGAGGACAGCAGCTCCACAAGGAGAGCAACAAATCCAAGAAATCTGGGCACAGGGGTCTTTCCTGAGACTGATACTCTAACCAAGTACCATGCATGGAGATAAACTCGAACCCCTACACAGATGTAGCCCAAGACAGCTCAGTGTCCAAGTGGGTTCCATAAGTAATGGGAACAGGGACAGTCTCTGATATGAACTGATTGGCCTGCTCTTTGATCACCGCCCCCCCCCCTGAGGGGGAGCAGTCTTACCAGGCCACAGAGGAAAACAATGCAGCCAGTCCAGATGAGATCTGATAGACTAGCATCAGAAGGAAGGAGAGGAACACCTCCCCTATCAATAGACTTGGGGAGGGGCATGAGCGGAGAAGGGGAGGGAGAGTCGAAGTGGAGAGGAGGAAGGAGGGGGCTATGGGGGAATACAAAAATAAAGTGTAATTAATAAAAATTAAAATAAAAATATTTTTAAAATGCAGTGATTAAGCATTAAGAGACAAAAAAAGTCATAGAATTTATATGTGTTATCTGCCTGCAGCTCTGGGACCTATCCTCAAGAACGGTTCATGTTTCCAATATAAGTTAGCATTTAACAACCCAGATGTCCCTCAGTCAAGGAATGGATACAGAAATTGTGGTTCTTTTACACAATGGAATACTACTCAGCAATTAAAAATGAGAAAATCATGAAAATCGCAGGCAAATGATGCGACCTGGAAACGATCATCCTGAGTGAGGTATCCCCAAAGCAGAAACACTTGGTATATACTCACTTATATAGACCTATAGGATAAGATGAACGTGCTGGAATCTACACACCTAGGGAAGATGAGCAAGAAGGAAGAGCCAGGGTGGGATGATCAATCCTAGCTTAGATGGACAAATGGGATGGACATTGAATGTAGGAGAAAACAAGCAGCAGGACAGGAGCCTACCACAGAGGGCCTCTGAAAGACTCTAACTAACAATGTATCAAAGCAGATATTAAGACTCACAACCAAACCATCGCCAGAGTGCAGAGAATCATATGAAAAAAGGGGGAGTTAGTAAGACTTGGAGAGGACAAGAGATCCACAAAGACCAAATAGATCAGGGCACAGGGGTCTTCTATGAGACTGTTTCTCCATCCAAGGACAATGTATGGATACAAACTATAATTCCTGCTCAGATGTGACCCATGATAGCTCAGTGCCTAACTGGGTACCCTAGTAAGGAGAACAGGGACTATTTTGGTCATAAACTCAATGGCTGGCTTGTTGACCGACGCCCCCTCCCCCAGAGGGAGGAGCAGCCTAGTTAGATCCCAGAAGAGGACATTGCAGCCAGCCCTGAAGAGACATGATAAGCTAGGGTCAGATGGTGGGGAGGGAGGTCCTCCCCTATCAGTGGACTTGAAGGTGAGCAGGGAGGAGATGAGGGAAGGATGGGGAGAGTGGGAGGGAATGAAGAAGGGGACTAGAGCTGGGATACACAGTATATAACCTGTGATTAATATAAAAATAAATAAATTACTTATAAAAGAATAGATTACATAAAAATTAAAAATTATGAGCTCTATAATATTCTGTATGAAGGAGTTAGCATTTCAGATTCTAAGATCATTGTGGAACTAAGTTTGTCAAAAACAAGCAACCAGCACAGAACCACGAAATCACACTGCAGAAGGAATGCAGAGAACACGGCATAACAGTCCTGCATCTCTAGTAAAACTATTGAAAAGCTTGCTGCTTTTTTTTTTTAAATGGTAACATTCACGTCAAGTTATATGTCTATATCAGTACATGTTGTATGCCAACAGCATTCAAGAAAATTTAAGTTGAGCAAAGAGAAAATCACTTCAGAATGTGCTTAAATTTGTATATGCAGGAACCTGAAAATTGAAAAAAAAACGTAGTAAGTGAAAACTGTTATAATTTGTGTGTATAAACAGGGTGTATCTATGTAGGTAGTCATGTATGTAGAGGTCAGAGACAACTTTGTGAGGCAATTTTATCCTTCATGTGGATGCTAGATATCAAACTGAAGGTTCCATGCTTCAACAGCATGTACCTTTACTCACTGAGTCATCTTTCCAGACGTGAAAATTGTTTTGATAGACAGACTAGAACTGTAATACTCAAAATAAATGCTGAAAAAATGTAGTATAATTCATTTTCTTGCATTTAAAATTATTAAAAATAATGTAACTATTCCTTTATTAAGTGTCTATAAAGTAACTTAAAGAAATTATAAATAAAGCCTTGAAATGAAGCTGTTATAATAATACACATCTATTAAATTATTATTATTTCTCTCTTTACCAAAATTGTCTAAACTAAATATAATTGAGTTGTGATGAATGCTAGTATTGACATTTCTAAGTGACTTGGGATATGTCTACAAAGAATAAAAATAAAGAAAAGAAAGTTAATTTTCTTTTCTATATTATTTGTCTTTAGGCAATGAATATTGACTATGATAGAATTTCATCACTTGACATGTCTCTAGAAATTCCCTGTATATGACAAAACCATATGCTTAGCCTTAAAATGTAGCCATCTTAGTATTTGCATAACAATTATTTATTTATAGATTTTCTTGAACTATTCTGCAACAACCATTGTTCAACTGTATGAATATTTTTAGATTTGAATGCATTTTGTTTCAATGGATTAAAAAACAAATTTAGAAATGACAAAAAAGAGCAATGCTCAGTTTCTTTATTCTGTCATCTGAGTGTCTATGTGGAAAGGACCATGCTTTATTTCATATGAATCAGTCATGATGTTTTTTGTTTTTTTCTTTTCTTCTGAATGACAAGGCACTAGGTCAGGAAAATTCACATAGTGGGGACTGTAGATGAACTTGAGATTTGCCCGTTTAGAGATCACAGGGCAAGAGTTGACGTAGTGACTTTGACACTGCCCAAGAAAATGCCTCAGACTGTAATTTTCCAAATTCAACCCCAAAATAATCTGTGAGATGTGCAGGGATAAAGATAAAGCAGATACCTGATGAGACCTGAAAAGCTAGATTTAGATGAAAAAGGAGGAGAACCGCCCCTATCAATAGATTTGGGGATGGGCATAGGTAAAGAAGAGGGAGGAAGGGTGGTATTGGGAGGAGATGAGGGACGGGGCCACAGGCAGGTAAAATTGAATAAATTGTAAAAAGTGATAATAATTAAAAAAATGAAAAAACAAAAACAAAAACAAAGAGCAGATAGAGCATAGATTGAGGGAATGTTCAACCAAGGCCTGGCTCAACCAAAGAACCACTCTATCAGAGAGTGCCAACCTCTGACACTATGAATAATACCCTGATAAGCTTGCAAGACAGGAGCCAATCAGAGTTGTCCTCTGAGAGATTCTCCCTACGAGTACCTCAAAAGAGATGCTCAGACTTGCAGCCAAACATTGGACAATGCATAGGAAGACTTATGGAAAAGTTGAGGAAATAGAAAAAGACCTAGAGGTGACAAAACTCCACAGCCAACAGAGCCAACTAACCAGAGCCCAGAGAGGCTAGCTGAAACAGAAGCATCAACTGAGGACCATGCATGGACTGGACCTAGGCCCCCAACAAAGATGTAGTCTATGTACCACAATTTCTTTATCCATTCTACTGTTGACAGACATCAATGGAATATTACTCAGCTTTTAGAAACAAGGAAATCATGAAATCTGTAGCAAATGATGGGAACTAGAAAAGATAATCTCAACTGAGGTAACCAAGAAGCAGAAAGACACACATAGTATATACTCAATCATAAGTAGATATTAGCCACATAATATAGGGTAAACATACTAAATTCCATACTCCTAAAGAAGCTAGACAACAAAGAAGGCCTTAGGGAAAGTGTTCAATCCTCATTCAGAAGGACAAACGTTATAGACATTGGAAGTAGGAAAAGACAGGGAACAGGGCAGGATCCTCCAAGAGAAGACCTCTGAAAGACTCTGATGATCAAGGTATTGAAGCAGAGGCTGAGACTCATAGCTAAACTTTGGTCAGAGAGCAGGGAACCTTATGAAAGAATGGGAAGATAGAAAGACCTGGAGGGTACAGGAGCTATAAAAGGAGACCAACAGAGAAAAAAACACAACAAAACAACAACAACAAACCCTGAGCACTGAGGTCCGTGAAGAGAATAATACCCCAACAAAGGACAAGGCATGGAGGGGACCTTAAAGCATAGCTCAGATGTGGCCCTTAGACTCAGTAAGGAGAGCAGGGTCTGTCTCTGGCATAAACTCAGTGGCAGGCTCTCTGATTACCTCCCACTGGGGGATGCAGCCTTACCAGTCCACAGAGGAAGACAATGCAATCAGTCTTTATGAGACCTGATATGCTTGGATCAAATAGAAGGAGAAAAGGACCTCTCCTATCAGAGAACAGAGGAGGGGCATAGGGAGAGATGAAGGAGGGGGAGGGGATTGGGAGGAAATGAGGGAGGGGACCAGCCAGTATACATTGAATATATTGTAATAAAAATAATAATAAAAGAATAGAAAAAAAGCTGTAGCCTATGGGCACCTTAGGCTTCATGTAGGTCCTCTAGTAAGAGAAGAGGGGACTACTTTGGACAAGGACTCTCTTGCCAGCTTTTTGATTACTTACCCCTGGCAGGACTGTCTTGACAAGCCACAAAGGAAAAGGACATGCTATGTCCTGATGCAACTTGATGAGTTGTGGTGAATGGGAATGGAGGATCCCTTTTTCTGAGGAATAGGGGAGGGGACAAGAGCAGAGGGTAGAAGGATGGTACTGGAAAGTGAGGAGGGATGGGGCTACAACCAAAATAGAGGGGAAATAATAAGTAAATAAATATTTAAAATGTCATTTTCTTTGTTTTTAACTGCTGAGTAGTATTGCTTTGCATAAATGTACCACAATTTCTGTAACCATTCCTCTGTTGAGGGGTATCTGGTCTGTTTCCAGCTTCTGGCTATTACAAATAAAGCTGCTGTGAACATGGTTGAACAAATGTCCTTGTTGTATACTTAAGCATCTTTTGGATATATGCCTAGGAGTGGTATAGCTGGATCTTGAGATAGCACTACTCCTAACTGTCTGAGAAAGTGCCAGATTGATTTCCAAAGTGGTTGTACAAGTTTACATTCCCACCAGCAATGGAAGAGGGTTCCCCTTTCTCCACAATCTCTCCAAAATATGTTGTCACTTGAGTTATTTATCTTAGCCATTCTGATGGTGTAAGGTGAAATCACAGGGTCGTTTGATTTGCATTTTCCAGATAGTAAAGGATGTTGAACATTTCTTTAAATGTTTCTCTGTCATTTGATATTCCCCTATTGAGAATTCTCTGTTTAGCTCTGTACCCCACTTTTTAATTGGATTACTTGATTTGTTACTGCTTAAATTCTTGAGTCCTTTATATATTCTGGATATTAGCCTTTTGTCAGATATAGGGTTAGTGAAGATCCTTTCCCTATCTGTAGGCTGCCCTTTTGTTCTGATGACACTATCCTTTGCTGTACAGAAGCATTTCAGTTTCATGTGGTCCCATTTATTGATTGTTGATCTTAGAGCCTGTGCTGTTGGTGTTCTGTTCAGGAAACCATGAAATTTGCATGCAAATGGTGGGAACTTGAAAGAATCATCCTGAGTGAGGTATCCCAGAAGCAAAAAGACACACATGGTATATACTCACTTATAAGTGGATATTAGACATATGATATAGGATAAACACATTAAAATCTGTACACATAAAAAAGCAAGAAGGAAGACCCTGGTTAAGATGATCAATCCTTGTTCAGAAAGCCAAAATGGATGGACATTGGATGAGGGAGAAAACAAGGAACAGGACAGGAGCCTACCACAGAGGCCTTTGAAAGATGCTACCCATCGGGGTATTGAAGCAGATGCTGAGATTCATAGCCAATCTTTGGTCAGAGTACAGGGAATCTTATGAAAGAAAGGGGATATAGAAAGACATAGAGAAGACAGGAGCTCTACAAGGAACGAGAGAGAGAGAAAGAGAGAGAGAGAGAGAGAGAGAGAGAGAGAGAGAGAGAGAGAGAGAGAGAGAGAGAGAGAACGAACCTAGGCCCAGGGGTCTTTTCTGAGACTAATACTCCAACCAAAGACCATTCATGGAAATAACCTAGAACCCCTGCACAGATGTAACCCAGGGCATCTCTGTGTCCAAATGGGTTCCCTAGTAATGGGAACAGGGACAGTCTCTGACATGAACTGATTGGCCTGCTCTTTGATCACCCCACGCCCTGAGTGGGGAATGGCCTTACCAGTCCACAGAGGAAGACAATGCAGTCAGCCCTGATGAGACTTGATAGACCAGGATTAGATAGAAGGGGTGGAGGTCCTCCCCTATCAGTGGACTTGGGGAGGAGCGTGGGTGGAGAAGAGGGAGCCAGGGTGTGATTCGGAGGGAACGAAGGAGCAGCTACAATTGGAATACAAAGTGAATAAACTGTAATTAATAAATTAAAAACAGAAAAATGCAATTTTCTAGATAGCATCAATTTTATGATCCTATGATTTATAATTCACACCTTTATCACCTATGTGGCAATTTTTATCATTTTTCCCCAGGACTTTTCAGAAAAAGCCATATGGTTTTAATTACATACTGAACAACCTACTGCAAAATGTCAATTCTAAATATTTTCTTCTTAAAGATTACAAAATACATTGATTCAAATACGGCCTTTTCAAGTTTTTGTAACAAAAGTGTTTTTTATTGTGATTCAGTTTAGTAAAGGCTCTTGTATTGTAATTTTCTCCCTCTTAAAATATTCGGCCATGGAGGGATGATCATTAAGCCTTACAAGGAAAATATCTCACAAGTCTCAGGAAATTCATAAAATTTACCAGATTCACAAGAGTCCTTTTCTCCAATATAGCAAGTAAGGGCAGTGGAGAAATGATTCTTTGACTTTGTCCAGCTGTCAGCAATTCATTCAGAGAACTGGAGTTTCAGCTTTCATGAGTTATCACACATGATAGAATTATTTTTCAAAGATGCATACACTTTTGTTTGGTTCATGCTCTAATGAGTAGCATTCATGAACTCACTGGTTCATCAAATTTGCCTTCAGTTGTACCATTGCTTTGCCCATTGTCAGTTCTTGACCTAGGATGAGTAGACATTTGCTCACATCTTCCCAGCAAGACTGTCAACAATAACCCAAATGTTTTCATTAATAACAAAAATATCTATAAACAAATTCAGGTTATACTCCATATTCCTGGACATTGATTTTTCAAGCATTGAAATAATATCCAAAGTTTGATTTTTCTGTCATATAACATATTTGTATAACCAATTCAAAAATTTTTAAATGTCCTGTTTCTTTATATACATGTTATCACCTTCAGAAAACAAGCTGCATACCATCTGCACATAGGGCAAACAAGTTTGCAAAAAAAGTTTATATTTTGGATATGTTCTTAGGCCAACAGAGTTCTCTAGTTTGCAAACAGCTCTTCATTAACACCTCTGAGTAAGATAACTGGATACCCTCTATCTATAATAAAGACCTTACTGATTGACTAGCTTATAAAGTTTCAGTAATTTTCACAATTGAATATAACGTTTATTAAGTGACTTGAATTAATTACAAACTACTCTCTAGTTAATGTTAGGTATTATTACATCCAATACAAAATTATTAATTTAGTTAGAATAGATAAATGAATCTGTGTGTGTATGTATGTGTAACTCATCCTTATTATCTTAATAGAACCACATAGTTCTTTTACTTTTGGATTATTTTAATGTGCTTTCATGTTATAATAAAATAATGGTCTAATCCTATTTTTTGGCAATTATTCTAGCTATATACCGTTAGTTATGAACTAACTAAATTGTAAAATAAATGTCAAAGGCAACTTCCAACGCTTTAGCAAGAATTATAGACTCCATACTTTTAATATGTACATAAAAATGTATTATAAATACTTAATGCACTTAAAAACATCAAAGCCATCATTGACGATAACCTGCTGATGTGTATCATTCTCTGTTTAATTCCAGCATCGGCCTTTCAGTGGGGGGCATTATTTGTCATTTTACTAATTAGAATCCCAGGGGCTCAAACATGTGGACATTCATCTTCCATAACCCAGGTTGAGAGCCAGCACAAAACTCTAGTTTTCTTTATCCTAAGCCTGTGCTAAAAAAACACTGTGAGATGTTACCCAAATAATATGTAGCTTTCTCTCATATCCCCTGAACGCTTTGGTAAGATCAATGCTAGTGCATCTCAACAGGTCACCAGCTATAATTATAGCCTCCAGCAGTGTTCTCAAAGTGTTAAAAATAATGGTGTAGGATCATCTAGATTATGACTGAAAAATTGTTTAAATACATTTAATTCCCACATTGAGAGTGGTCAACCTTGACGATTCAGATGATCGTGACTGTTGGTATAATGTTCTTTTGAAATGTATACACTTTACCCTTGTTCATTCAAATGCTGATTTCTCTCCCCCACTCTCTGGTTTCAATCCTGACATTGCATTGTGATACTTACTCTAAGCATCACCTGTCTCAACTTTGTGTAAACATGCCAAAGTAAAGCAACCAACCACAATGTTGAGCAATGGAAAGGAAGCAGGAAGAGATGGAGGAGCCAGAGGACAGGAAGGTGGGAGGCAGAGGAGGAGAGAAGGGCAGAGCTGGGAGAGCAGAGGCAGGAGGAAAGATCTTGGAATGACTTGAAGAATTAATTGGACCTAAGATTTCACAAAAAAGCAAGGTGAATCTAAATGCTAGGAAACTATGAGGGCTTGGAGGTTTAGGATGGAGTAACTATTGCCCAGCATTGTGTTCTAAGTTAACTAATTAAATCATAGTCTCTGTGTGGTGATTTGGTTTTACAGCTGGTTAGGATTAACAGCAGCATTTGCTAAAAGATACACTAATAGTAAATATTAATTGCCACCTACAGCACTTGACTTAGAAAATAAACATTTATGTATACCAAAAGTAGAGGTCTAACCTATGTCACAGCTGGTGGACAAAGTCATGTATATCCATGAAATTTTCATAGGTATTATTTTGATTTCTGTGTGCTCTGGGACTTATTTCTAGCCTAATGGAATTTTGCATTTAAAATTGGATCAAATAGATTTCAAATACATAATCATCAGTCACCTGAAAAATAAAATCAAAATGAAAGCAAAGTGTACACAAATACAGTTTTCAAAAATCCATAAACTAAGTAGGTAATTTGAAAGTAACAATACTAAAAACCTTTCTCCATAAACTCAAACCTAAGCTGCTCATTTCATGGACAGCCATTTACCTGATTAAGTGGAAAATTTTGTCATATGATTTATTTCTCTTTTAGATTATGAGCTATTTAATGCTTTATTCTTTATAAAAGATAAACATTTTCTGTTTTATAAAACACATCACTTATGTACTTTTCCTATTTCTAGATTCTGGTGATCTGCTTTCTGCCTACTGAGGAACTATTAAGCAGTAGCACTTAGTCTTCATAACATTCTGTTTTCCCTACTCATTTAAAAATGTTACTCAAAAGCTGCTATACAAGTGAGCTGAGTTGGCCAGTT
The DNA here is from genome assembly GCA_028658305.1 of Pachyuromys duprasi. NCBI lineage: Eukaryota > Metazoa > Chordata > Mammalia > Rodentia > Muridae > Pachyuromys > Pachyuromys duprasi. The sequence goes on from CM053763.1 coordinate 2,219,012, forward strand.
TATTTGTCTGCCTATCTCCTTTTCTCAGTGTTTGTCACTATGCCTGCATTTATTTTGACCTGAGTTCTGGGGTCTAAGCTAAGACCTTCATGCTTGCAAGAAAAAGTATTTTACTCTATCTCCCCTAGACCTTTTGTAGATGGTTGTTAGCCTCTTCATGGGACTGCAGTCCACCCTTGGCCACTGTTGGAATGGCTGGTTGTCCTGTCTGATTGACACATTCTTCTTCAAGGGTTTGCTGGCCTGCTTTTTGCTTGCCCTTTAGGTTCAAGCTGAAATGTCATGAAATGACTTCCTTAATCTCACATTGAGGAACTTACCTCTGACCAAGCTGAGATGGTTTTATTAATTTTAATTTCTTATATCATGCCTACTAAGATAAAGGGAGCTTGAAAATAACTTACTAAAATAAATAATTTTTAAATTTTATTTTTATAATTTATTCATCTTACATCTTGATAGTAGCCCCTCCCTCTGTGTCTCCTGGTCCCACCCTCCCTCTCTTTTTCTCCCTATATCCTTCTCCTAGTCCTCCCCTACCATCTGATCTCAGCCTATCAGGTCTCATCAGGACATCCTCTGGCAGCCTTGCCAGAGGGCAGTGGTCAAAGAGCAGGCAACAGAGTACATGTGGGAGACAGTCCGTGCTCCCTTATGAGGGAGCCCACATGGAGACTGAAGCTGTCCATCAGCTACATCTGAGCAGGGGGTCTAGGTCATCTCCATGCACAGTCATTGCATCAGTCTCTGAGGGCCCACTGGGCCCAGATTTGTTGGTTCTGTCGTCCTTGTGAAGCTCCTGTCTCTTCCTGGTTCTTCTATCCCACCACTTTTCCATAAGATTCCTTGACTTCTGCTCAAAGTTTGGCTGTGAGTCTTAGGATCTGCTTTGATACCCTGCTGGATGGAGTTTACTTTTCAATGGATATCTAAAGTAGGCTCCCATCTTGTACCCTCTCTTTATCCACTTCTGGTGTCTATTATATTTGTCTTTCTAAATGAGAATTAAGCATCCTCCCAAGGGTCCTTCTTGCTATTTAGCTTTATAGGCCTGTGGATTTTAGTATGTTTACCCCATATTTTATATGGCTAATATCTGCTTGTAAATGAGTATATATCAGTTTTGTCTTTCTGGGTCTGAGTTACCTCACTCAACACCACAAATGGTGCTGGTATAACTGGATGTCTATGTGTAGAAAAATGAAAATAGATCTGTATTTATCTCTCTGCACAAAAATAAAGTACACGTGGACCAAAGACCTCACCTTAAAATCAAACACACTAACGGTTAGAAGAAAATGTGGGGAGGAACCTTGAACTCATTGTCACAGGAGTCAACTTCCTGAACAGAACACCAACAACTCAAGCTCTAAGATCAGTAGTTAATAGACAGGACCTCATGAAACTGAAAAGCTTCTGCAAAGTAAAAGATACTATCAACAGAACAAAACAACAGCCTACAGCCTCAGAGAAGATCTTCACCAACCCTACATCCAACAGAGAGTTAGTATCTTTTATATATATATATATTAACTCACCAAAAAGCTGAATAATCCAATTTAAAAATGGGGTACAGCGCTAAACAGAATTCTCAACAGAGGAATATCGAGTAGCTGAGAAGTACTTGAAGAAATCTTCTATATCCTTAGTTATCAGAAAAATGCAAATCAAAATGACTGTGAGAGTCTATCTTACACCCATCAGAATGGCTAAGATCAATAACTCAAGTGACAGCACATGCTGGAGAGGATGGGGAGAAAGGGGAATGTTCCTCCATTGCTCATGGGAGTCCAAACTTGTACAAGTTCTATGGAAATCAATCTGGCACTTTCTCAGAAAATTGGGACTAGTGCTGCCTCAAGACCCAGCTATGGTACTCTGGGGCATGCACCTAAATGCCTCTCAACAGAAGAATGAATAAAGAAATTCTGGTACATTCACTCAATGAAATACTACTCAACTGTTAAAAAGAAGGAAATCATGAAATTTTCAGGCAAATGGATGGAACTAAAATAAATATTATAAAATGGATTATTAAGATAAGTTTAAAATGAAATTCTGTAATAAGAATGTGTCAGCTGAAGCAAAATATAAATGAGATTTCATTTTATACTTATGTTTAATACTGAAAGTCTTTCATGGAAGCATATAAAATGTATCAGGATACAGTGGTATACATCAGTTATATCAGCCCCTGGGAGGTAGAAGATGCAGAAATATTACTCTAAGTTCAAAGCCAGAATGGTCTAAGGAGCATGCAGAGACAACTGGGCCACATAAAAAAGTACTTTTTTAAAATAATAAAGTCACTAAAAATTAAAATAATGGGAAATATTTGTATGTTCACGTATAGGTCACTAATCTTTCTCAAATATGTTGTTTCTCAGTGCTTGTTTTTGAACAGACCTTTGATAGATATTTGTTTGTGTGTGCATGTATATATTGACGTTGTCAGGAGCATGTGAGTGTGTGGGTACATGTAAATGTTAAGGTCAGAAGGCAATTTCCAGTGTCCGTGACCTGGAGTCATCCACCTTGTTTTATAAGACAGGATCTCACAGTGAATTGAAATTTATCAAGCACGCTAGCTAATCTTGCTGGCCCCAAAGCCCAGGTATCTCTATCAACAAAGTACTTAGATTTTAAATGTATGCCTATACCTGTATTTGTAAAAATTATTGTTTATTGTTGACATTATAATATAATTAGACCATTTCCCCTCCCCTCTCTTCAAACCCACCCATACAAGCATCCTTGAGAAATCATGGCCTTTTATTGTTCATTAATTATTATTTTTTTTTACTTTTTTTTAATTTTTTTTATTTTTTGTTATCAATCACAGGTTAGGTACTTTGCATCCCATGCCCAGCCCACCCACTCCCTCCCACCCTCCGCAACCCTCCCTCATCTCCTCCCCGCCCACTCCAAGTCCACCAGC
>CM053763.1:2222449-2256484 GCA_028658305.1 Pachyuromys duprasi
ACACACACACACACACACACAAACACACGTGCGTGTGCTCACACACACACACTTGATCAATTTGTATAATGTTATTGGTACATTTGTTTTCAGGGATGCTACACACATAAACTTCACTGTTTCAATATGATCTGAACAAAGACAATGACAAAGACATGATAAGAGGGACAGGTTGGGAATAAGCTCAAGAGGCCTCACTCTTACATAGAGTACTGCAGCCAACTAAGGAATTCCAAGAATAAAAAAGTCTTTCCCATACAAGAGCACACCAACTGGTTATCTACTATAGCATGGACTGGAAAGTTTTTTTTTCTCTTTAATTCTGCAGATCCAGCTTAATCTCATGCTTGCAAGTCAATCAGTTTAAGCTCTTTGTAGATTATTTCTTAGGAATATTTCTTAGGAAATGGTTGTCTTAAGAACAATTCTGGGAAGCTGGAACATCAGCCAATCCTGAGATTTGTGTGGCTCTAACAGTCATCCCTTTTGTCCTTTGAAAATTCAATATGTAGAAACAAACACAGTGTGAGACATTCTCTAAATACTATAATTATAGACGTACAAATGAACAAAGAGCAGATCTGAAGGCTTTTAAGAAAGTGCCGCTGATGCCAATTTAATAGATAAATAGTCTCTTTTTTTTTTTGTTTGCAAGATTCAGAAAACTATCCGTGAAAGTAGATATATAATTCTAATTTTTCTCACTGTTCTACAATTGTGTTGCTATAATAACATATGTTTAAATGCCAGGAACATATATTTGAGACAATCAGTAATTTTTGTAAACCTGTTTCAGACCACTGCATATAATAATTGTATAATATTAAACGTGTTATTATGATATGAAGCCACTCAAATTGGAGCAATAAAGAATAGATAATACTGATATTAGAAAAGGTGCTGTGTTTCATATTGAGCGAATAGATGCAAAGTACCTGTGCTGGCACTCTTCTATAGAGTACAGTCCAGTGAAATATTTTTATTGTCTTTTTGGCTTTTTGATTGTTGTGGATATACTTGTTTTAATGCAGGAATTTTGTAATATGAAGGTTGCTTATGAGTATATTTTGTTGAAACTGAGAGTAAGTTGCAACTATATCTCACCTGACTACAATATTTTTAGGTAAGCAAAATGAAGAAATTTATTTATTTATTGCTACAATCTATCAATATTCAAGTTGGAACTCAAATTGAACATGGGAATTACCATATTAAACTAATATATACAAGTATTTGAGTTTTAAAAAGCTTGTACAGAAAGAAGTGTTAGAGCTCATTTGTTATAAATAAGTGAAAATTCTAATGTTTATCTTAAGAAACATGGGAATTCTTGTTATCATATTTAGTGTTTTATTTTTTCATTTTTATTTTCACTAATTACAGTTTATTCGCTTTGTATCCCCCCTGTAACTCCCTTCCTTTTCCCCTCCCAATCCTATCCTCCCTCTCCCTACTCCACGCATGCCCTTCCCCACGACCACTGATAGGGGAGGTCTTCCTCTCCTACCTTGTGATTCTAGTCTATCAGGTCTCATCAGCAGTGGCTTCATTGTCTTCCTCTGTGGCCTGGTAAGACTGATTCCTCTTCAGGGGGAGGTGATCAAAGAGCAGGCCAATCAGTTCATGTCAGAGACAGTCCCTGTTCCCATTACTATGGGACCCACTTGAACACTGAACTGCCCTGGGCTACATCTGTGCAGGGGTTCTGGGTTATCACCATCAATGGTCCTTGTTTGGAGTATCTGTCTAAGAAAAGACCTCTGGGCCCAGAGATTTTTGTTCTGTTGCTCAACTTGTGGAGCTCCTGTTCTCCCCAAGTCTTATTATCTCCCCTCCCCTTCTTTCATAAGATTCCCTGCACTCTGCCCAAATTTTGGCTATAAGTCTCAGCATCTGCACTGATACTCTGCATAGTAGAGCCTTTCACAGGCCTTTTGTGGTAGGTTCTTATCCTGTTCCCTGTTTTCTCTAATGTCCATCTTCTTTGCCTTTCTGAATGTGGATTGAGCAACTTAGCCAGAGTCCTTCTTCTAGATTAGTTTCTTTAGGTGTACAGATTTTAGTATGTTTATCCTATATTATATATCTAATATCCACTTATGAATGAGTGTATACCCTGTGTGTCTTTCTGCTTCTGGGATACCTCGCTCAGGATGTTCTTTTCCAGTTCCCATCATTTGCCTGCAAATTTCATTATTTCCTTCTTTATTATTGCTGAGTAATGTTCCATTGTGTAGATGTACCACAATATCTGTATCCACTCTTCAACTGAGCAGCATCTGGGTTGTTTCTAGCTTCTGGCTATTACAAATAAAGCTGCTACAAACATGGCTGAGCAGATGTCCTTGTTGTATACTTGAACATCTTTTGGATATATGCCTAGGAGTGGTATAGTTGGATCTTAAAGAGGCACTATTCTTAATTGTCTGAGAAAGTGCCAGATTTATTTCCAGAGTGGTTGTACAAGTTTATATTCGCACCAGCAATGGAGTAGGGTTTCCTTTTCTACACATCCTTTCCAGCATGTGTTGTCACTTGAGTTTTTGATCTTACCATTCTGATGGGTGTAAGGTGAAATCTCATGGTTGTTTTGATTTGCATTTCCTGGTGATTAAGGACACTGAGCATTTCTTTAAGTGTTTCTCTGACATTTGATATTCCTGTGTTGAGAATTCTCAAATTAGTTCTTTATATATGTAACTGTCACTGAGAAGTAAAAATCCAGATACTGCTAACCCTGTATATAGGCATCATGTCAATATTTTATCAAGTTGACTATTCTGTAAGTAGTAATTGTTTCAAAGATTAGAATCCTAAGTATAAGCACTAGCTGAAATTTCAGGATTATAAATTTTCTCAATATAAGATAGAAACTCGTGTAGGCAAGAGGTGGATTAAGGTAAAACTAGTGAGCTTTAAAGTTTTTCACATCCTTTCCTGAGTGTTCTAACAGAGAAGAAATAGATTGCTTTTATATGGCAAATCCAATGAAACCAGTATAGCATCCAACATCATTAGATTTGACCATTGAATGTTAGTTCATTCAATGTAATCACTTCCTTATATCCAAACCAAGAATAAATAAGGTGTACTCCATACAAAGTATGAACTTAAAGAAAATGAAACCACATATGTTTGTATCGGGAACAGTGGAAAGAATGATTCAAATGGGCAGGGTTTCTAGAGTTGAGGTGTGTGAAGTATATACAAAACCACAAATTCAAGCCAGGCATTTTGGTACATCAATATTATTCCAATACCCAATAATCAGAAGCAGGCAAATATCCTGGAATTTTCAGTCAGGCTTGTCTATTTAGTGATTTCCAGACCAGCCAAGTCTACACAGTGAGACCCTCTCTCAAAACAAAACAAATAATTCAAGTGTTTCTCCCTTTCCCTCTCATTCTTTCTCCCTCTTCCTCTTACACGCACACATACTCTCTCTGTTTCACACAAAAACACAACATGCAGCATGACTTTAAGCACTATTCTGTAGTTATCAAATTATGTATTATGATTTTAAAATATAAATGATGTTCAATAACAGCATCAGTCACCTGATAGATTTTTAGATGAAATACAGATATTTGCCAGTTGTCTAAAGTTTTCTCATCATTTAGAAACTTTGTTGAGTGGACTTTATAGGCACAATAACTCTGCCATCACTGATAATTAGTTTGTGTACATATTGAAATATTCCACTGATAGGATGCTTTGTGTAACTGGCAGAGTATGACCAACTATCTGAACTAAGTGAAACACACAAAGGCCTCTGAACATACTCTTCCAGTCAAGTAGTTGGAAAGTTATCAGTCTATCATACTATAGTTTCATATGTTATTGGAAATAATAGATGCATGTTCACCTGTAGCTAAGACAATAGCTATAATGAGTATATTTTATATTTCTTTCTCTAATATATTTGGTAAGTAACCTTTCATTGTTTTATCAAATAAATAGTATTAGTTACCACTATATTCATTTCAATATATACTTTTATAAAACACTTACTGGAGTCTATTTCACCTGCATTCAGACCTAACCAGCCCAGGTATTTGGCGGTATTACAATCTAGTCCAAAATTTTGAGGTTTGTAGTAAGAGTAACTTCACCTAAAAGCTGCAGGAAAGAAATAGAAAAATGTATTTCTACAAGAAAATATAGAGGTTAAGGAGTTATAAGACCATATTATTGGCCACAGAATGTTAAGTTGCTGATAGTACAAAGACATAAACAGGGATAGAATGTAGTATTAAAAGGTTGAGCTACAATGAAATAATGTTAAAGAGACAGGGAAGAAGAGAAAAATACATGAGTACATTAGGATTTGCATTAAACAGTGGCATTTCTTCCTCCGCTCTGGTTAGACTATAAATTATTCCATAAATTCATTATGGATTCATTAATTTTCCTTCAAAGATTAAGAATATAACATCTCATGGTGCAGGATTTTTTCTCCTGACTTTTTCTCCTACATCCAAAACAAACAAACAAAAATATATTTACTAAGGAGACAATTCACTTCCATGTCCTGTGTGGAAGTGAATATTCATAATATTTAGAGAATAAAAACATCTTTATTTCCCATCAGCAGTAGGTAGATAAAGATAATATGTGCATATACACAAGAGGATACTGTTCGGCCATAAATGAACACATTATATTAACTGACATAATACAGCCATTAAATGCACATACTACATAGGAAATAAAAGAGTTAATCACAAAGATTTTTGAGAGCAAAGTGCTGGTATCTAAGTTAGGAGAGAGCAGATGGAGGGATAAGGTGAGATTGCAGGACATAACGGTGTTTGAAGATAGAGCAGGACAACTCCACAGAACAATAACATAACAAGGAAGGGAATCTGGATCCAGCGATTTCAGGTAAACATTGAGGCTAATTTCTATCATCATAACTTTTTGAAGAGTTAGATCTTTCTACGGGATATAAGCATTATAGAGCATACAAGCATCAAAAATGAAATGTTACATTAATAAATTTGTGTTATTATATATCATAAGAATAAATTTATTAAAATTAAAGCAAAGGTATTAAATAAAGGACAAAACAAAATTAAAAATGCATTTAAACAATTATTTTTTTTAATTTATTTCAGTATCAGTGAAAAACCTAGGACCAAGATTAGAAGCCTAGAAGCTTGTGGAAAGTGCAGTGTTACAACTTCAGGAAAATGCTAAAAAATCTGAATATAACACCAGTGATGGCATCAGAGATCAGGAGCAATAAACAATAAATATAAATGCTCAAAAATGAAATACATGTGTTCTCCTTGCTGCTGAAACAGGTGTCTCTAATGAATCTCAAAAAAAAAAAAAGAAAAAAAAAAGAAAGGAAAGAAATGCTTTACAGACTAGGGCATATGATATTCAACAGCCTATAGATTTTTCAAATGGAAATTATACTTACAGTTTGGAATATATTTTGCAAAATCAGCTTCCAGAACACGTTGAGATTAGATTTTAAGCAGATTTTAGACATTCTTGGCAACACAGTCTAATATTCTATGTAATTTAAATAAATGTTTAAATAGCACTAATGATAACTCACAAAAATAAAATTATGTAAAAATTCTGAAATGAAAGCAAAAATGACAACTCTTCTATAAGTGAAAGATCTATAATATGTGTATGTCATATATATTATCTGTCTGCCAATGCAATTTGAAGTCATCTTAGCATAAAACAAAGTGACGAAGACAAGCAAAAACTGAAAACATGGAGGCAGTAGGATTTGCCCCCTTGGGTCTATAGAAGCAGTCAGTGAACATTTCAAAGGCTAAATGGATACAAACTGAAACTCAAAACTGCTTCGAGAATTTGAGCAGTGTTCACTCTCAGCCACCTTCACTTTGGATCAAATCAGTGGCAAAGGGAAGAGCTCATGCTGCTGACTTAGGCAAGGCACTTAATTCCATCATGTGCCTTAGTCTTCACACCTGCCTGCTGAAGTATTGCTGTAAGGACTGGGTGACCAATACATTGTATCTGTCTGGAACTTAACACCTAACAATATCTACTGATGCCTGGAGTTAACATTAAAGATGTTCACTTAGTTCAGAAAATGTTTCTCTCTCTCTCTCTCTCTCTCTCTCTCTCTCTCTCTCTCTCTCTCTCTCTCTCTCTCTCTCTCTCTCTCTCTCTGTGTGTGTGTGTCTATGTGTGTGTGTGTGTAAATTTATAGAGCTGACTCACATTTACAAAAATAAAACAAAACAAAATAAAATATACACACATCAAGCATCCCAGTATTCAGTAGTGACTCACAGAAATAAAACCATAAAATTGTATAATAACATAGCTGCATATCTGCATGTAGTTTATTTCCTCCCAATGAAAGTACCCAGGGTAAATATAATCAGTTATGTCTTTAACATAATACTGTAACAAAAAATGTGTGTTTGTTCATGTGTAACTAAAATTTGGGGAAAAAGAGCCATGAATTTGGGAGAGAGTGATATATATATATATATATATATATATATATATATATATATATATATATATATATATTTTATTCCATATACATATATATATGGAATAAAAGGGGTGAGGAGAAATAATGTCATATTTTAATTTTAAGACATAAAAAATAAAACTAAAATTGTTATTTTTTCTTGAAAAATGATCACACTATGTTGGCCGTTCTGGCTGTCTTTAAGCTCATTGTGTAGACCATGCTTACCTGGTCTAGTTATAGACAGATAGATAGATAGATAGATAGATAGATAGATAGATAGATAGATAGATAGATAGATAGATGGATGGATGGATGGATAGATAGATATATGCATCACTAGATCTGTATGATAGAGATAGAGATAGATAGGTAGATAGATCAGTAGATCCATGTGTCTCTATCTCCCAAGTACATTTTGACACCATACCTGGCTAAACTTTATATTACTATTTTCACATAAAGGTGAGCCCCCCAAATAAAAATGAGCGATATAGATATTTTTCTTTTTTAATAATTTATTACAATGTATTCACTTTGTATACTGGCTGTGTTCCCTCAGTCTTCCTCTCCCAATCCTCCCTTATCTCCCTTTTCTCCCCCTATGTTCCTCCCCAGTCCACTGACTGGGGACGACCTCCTCCCCTTCTATCTGACCCTAGCCTATTGGGTCTTTTGTTAAACTACTCATTTCTTGAATAATTTTTGAAAACTAGAGAAGTCCTTGAGACATGTTAAATATTATTCTTGAAGATTCCATTGATATCATCATGATCATCTCCAAACCTTCCAGTTGATGGTACTATGAGTGCAATGTAAGTTTTATTGTGGGAATATGTGTGGCCATTTCCTATGTTGTGCTTTGAAGAATATTAGATTCAAGCCATATTAAGTTTCAAGCTTTTTGTCAAGTAGGAAAATTTTCTGAATTAAAGTATTCTTTATTTGGTTAACTTTAAAATAATTATCCTCTATTAATCTGAAAGCCTGGTGGTCCAAATACCAATAACCTAATTCACTCATTTAATTATCTGAAAAGTAATATTTTTGAGACATATTATCTTATTTTTCTGAACATATGTATATATGAAGTAATAGTTTCAGATATACTTTATAATATTGTAAATCCCACTTTAAATTTCTGACCAGTTTAAGTGCTATAGAGCAGAACAAGCCTTTGTCTTCTGTGAGGTTGGCAACTTATAAATAAATGCTGCCCCTAAAATATGCTAACATTCAGAAACATGACATTGCTTATGTTTTTTCCATTTCAGAATACTGTTTAATGTCTAAAAAATAGGTATAAACTCTTTAATAATAGATGTTACATATTTTTGAACACTTCACAACTCAATTTTTGTGGAATTGGGGCTCCCTAGGAAAATGAACTAGCAGGGTGCTTCTATTTAATCAACCTACACTTGACATTAGTCCAAAATATCTAAGTCTATATGAGTTACAATAGGCATCTGAAGCGTTTAGATGACGAAATTCAAATGTAGTGTTTTATTTGTTAACAAAGTATGTTTCTCATGTTCGTAAGGTTTATTCAGACTATGCAGTTTATTTTTATTTGTGTGTATCTTTCAAATAATAGCATTACAGAAAGACAAAGCTGATGTAGTCATGATGGTTAGGGAGAAACTGTGGCGCTAAGAAAACTTTTCCTTTCACATATTATTCCAACATGACATTATGACAGTGAGGTGAGTAAATCCTTGTTGAATTTCATTAAAGTTTATATAACACAATCCCAACTTAGATGCACCACACAGCACAGGCTTAGCAAATCTGACAGTGTATATGTTATGTAGGTCACACTTCTATTGCCTGTCATTTCTTGAGATTCACATCTTAGCCCACCATCACAGTACAAACAACAAATGGAATGGATCTACCAGAAAAGGGAGAACCCTAAACTAACAAAATTTTTTCTATGTTTAAAGGTATTATTATTTTTAGCTAAATATTCCCTGGGTTAATTTTATCACTTCCCTAAGCATTGAGACATGAAAGGGGAATAGCCATTATTCATATTTATGAGAGCATTTCAAACAAACTCAAATCAGAAGTAAAATGTAGACTGTAGCTCTCAGGAGCCCTTCTATATTTCTTCCACACTTTTACAGTGTACCAAAAAAATATGCTCTCTTCAGCAAGCAAACTCAGAGCCAATGACTACATCTTTATTTCCAGATTTTCTACTATCAGGGGAGGTTTAAAAATCTGGAGTGTTATAAAAAAATGTTAAATACTTCAAGCTGTTAGTATGATTTGTCTGTCACCCAAATGAATTAAGCAAGAATTTAAAGAGATCTGTATACCAAGTTTCCAACTAAGAAAACAATCAACGTTGATTTCAAATATGGTTATGGTATGTGTTATAGGATACATGACTGGCAGAATCAGTGTTGTCATAATTGCATAGAAGGGACAAGAGGTATCACAGTAGGCGTGGAGTAACAGGTCAGCAAAGTTGGGGAATTTGCCTGTGACATAAATAAGAGGAAAGTGGACCTGCGGGGACCACTCTAGCACCAGGCTATGTGTTAAATGGTAATATTATTCACACAGGACAGGAAAGTGCTTCTCACTGAAATAAATATCATTAATAGCATCATGCAGAAGAAAGGCACGAATGAGACACCCAGGAAGTCACATAAAAACTGCAATTCTCCTACAGGGTATCACATGAAAAAAACAAACATCACTCAGTCCTTGATTCTAAAGCCTGCAGAAATTTTCCCATACTCATTTCCTTCAATTACAAATAATATTATTATGAAAATGTTTGTGGTTTTAGCTGGCATAATAATCAAAATTCTTTTCTCTGAATTTTTTTATCAGACAGGGATTTAGATGAAGCTCAAATATTAACTTCCATATAATTATGAATGATACAAAGGCATGGGGTTAAATGTGAGACAAATTGTGTTCATTAATCTTCATTCTAGCATTCAACAGACTCTCCAGTCACTGGAAAAAAAGAATAAGCATATTTTCTTCACACTATAACTCATATTGCAGATACTAGTTCTCCAAGTGTACAGCCAAGAGAATGGGGCTTTTCAGCAGAGATAGAGAAGTGGTGCTTGACACATTCCCCCTTACCCTCCCCAGTGACATGCAGAGATATCCCTATGCCTATGCCTAACCTGGAAAGAAATGAGGGAATTGTAGGCATAGAGGCTGAGTACTTCAAATATAGTTTCTTCCTGGAAAATAGAAAACAAAATATAAAACAAAAACTATTCTAACCAGGAAACCTGTCATATTTCTACATCCCAAAGTCCGGATTGTGTATTTTTCAGGAGGGGATAAAATCCATAATTTCAAATGTTCACTGTGTTAGAAGTCATCTTATTTTCCACCTTGAAATATGAAAGTTATGTAAAAATAATCTCATTACTCTTCATATATGTAAAATAGCAAAAAGTCATGAGGTTTACAAACAACTCAGTATTTAATAATTATAGACATATATCCACAATTTCTGATAACTGCTTTTAGAAACTACTCATCTTCCTGGAAGTGCTGGTAACACACAAGGTAAGATAATGATATATACAGAAATATAATATTTACTTTTCACACAACTGCTTATAGTAGTTTGCATTATTGTATATACAACAAAGCTCTTTTAAATCAAAGACATGTTAAAACATGTCTATGTATATTGCCTTTCTTCACTTTTTAATATTAATCACTATGTGTCTATTATCATTTTAAATTATAATATAATTATATTGTTCCTCGCTTCCCTTTCCTTTTTTCAAATTCCCCCATATACTTCTTCACAACTCTCCTTTAAATTAATGGTTTTCTTTTTTGTTAACTGTTAGTGAAAACATCTAAATTTATATATATATATATATATATGTATATATATATATGTATATATATAAACATAACTGAGTCACTCCATATAATGTTACTTGAATGTAGGTTTTCAGGGCTGAGCTATATGGCACCAGACAACCAATTGACGAGAGACCATTTCTACTACTACCGGCTTTCTTTAGTTGTCTATAGTTCCTTGTGTAGGGTTAAGGCTTTGCAGGATTTTCCCCATTTCCAATTTGGCATACTCATTTGTGCTATCTAAATGTATACATTTTCTTTTGTAACGTGTGTGTGTTTTGTGTGTGCACATTTGCATTCATTCACAGGTGTGTTTATGTATATGAAAGCCAGAATTACAACTCAAGGGTCTTACTCTGTTACCTTTGCAGCTGTTGCTGAGACTGTGAATCTCACTAAACTTGGAGATCAATTGGCTAGAATAGCTGTCCAATAGTCAGAGGGGATTGAGCTGTCTCTATTCCACCAGCACCAGGTTAACAGTTATACAATGTAAAATCAGTATTTACAGGGTTCTGGGGATGTCAGGTCAGGTCGTCCTGCTTCCACCAGAGGTAGTCAGCAATTCAGCAATTTCTTCTGTTTATATTTAAGATTTTAATAATATTATAAAATAGATTTTACTTGATAATATATGTAATATATATGTATATTCTGTGCTCTAAATATAACAAATAAATACAACTTTAAAAAAAAAACAATCAAAAGCGAATCAGGGTTAGTCATATCACAAGACATTTATCCTTTAAAGCATATGCAATATCAGGCATAAAGACTGATTCATTCATTTTAAAGATCTAATAAGACCTTTTTGCTAATAGTATTTATTAAATCAGACAAGTGAAATAGGAGCTTAAAAATTATAGAACATCAAAGTGGTACTACTCAAAATAATAAAAAATCATGCATTATAAATACATTTTAAAATGTAGTTTACAAAGTGAATAAATTATAAAAAATTAAAAATATGATCATTAAAAATTAAGTGTACATAAAACAACTCTGAAACTCTCACAAATGATGAATTACATATATATAAATGAATGAAGGTTGATTGAAACATTTATCAAATATATGGAATTATGTTTTATGCAAATTAGTCCTACTCAAATTACCATCATCTGAGTATAAAAGCCAATGTATGTAAACCAAGATCTGTCCTTATCTCCAATAAGTTAAAGGTTCACTTCTTACTAATTAGCATTATCTAAAAAATGTATAACCCTTGTCCCTGTGAGTCCTATTGGTCAAAAGCATGCTTTCAGTTAAATTTTTCTTCTCTAACAAACTTCTGTTTGAACTAGATGCAAAATGATAGTATTGGATTTTATATTATTTTTCATACGCTATATTTAAAAATGCCAATTTGGGAGCAATATATAAGATTAGTAAACATTGTCTCATATTTTTGTCACTGTACATGTAAAGGTCTAACTATGATCTTGATGATAAAATAAAATTCTTAAATGATATTATATAATAAATAAATATATACATATTTACATCTATGTTGATATCTATCTGATATATTATTCATCTCTTTATTTTACTACATATATTTAAACCACATGTATATATATCCATGTGCTTGTGTATGCCATATATGTAACAGTATATTCATAAGACATTATTTGCACACATGCAGAACACATTTCACAATATGAGCCAAGTAAATCATATGAGAATGGCTCCACAAGGATCACATAAATTGGCCTTCAAGGGGAAACATTTATTTAAGTAAAAATTCAGTAATGCTTAAGAAATCAAACATACTAAGTTCTAGCATAAGCCCCTTATCATTTAGGGCACTCTATAAGTGTTAGAAGCGTGGTCTAATCAATTTACCCCCTAGTGGTAAAGAGCTCCTTCTGAGCGTCTCAAATGAGCTTTCATAAAAAAAAAAAAAAAAAAAAAAAAAAAAAAAAAAAAAAAAAAAAAAAAGGATGCACACACTTCTCAGCTCAGTGTTGCATCTTTTTTGTGGTCACATATAAATAGATCATATTTTATTTGATCTAAGAAATAATGGCTTTAATGTAAATTGAAATATATCTACAAAACAGGAAGAACAACCTTCATGTACATGCCCAGAACAGCAGAAAGAAATAAGCTTAAACCTACTGAAAATGTATATTATGAAACTCAAAATATTAATCATTTATACAAAAATGCCTTTTATACTACAAAGTTTCTCCGGAGCAGGATGTTTGAGCATAGTCATCATATTTTCAAAACATGAACTATGTGAACTCCTCCTTTTGGAGTTTTCTACTACTTTCTGTGTCATGATGACCCCTCCTGGTTGAGTTGTTCATTAACTTAGATTCATGGAGTTGCATTTTTCTGCCTCGAACATTTCTAGGTATTAAAAACATAAATATCATATAGTGTTTAAAATTACAATATAAAATCAAAAGTTTTTATTATGTATAAAAATAAAATAAATTTAAAAGTTCAGTCTCATCACTAAATATAGATATCAGTCATTATTAAAATCACTTCCAGGATGTAGGACAACTTAGGGTTTGTATCTCAGAGTTTAGAAGAAAATATAATTAAAAACTGTTTCAATTAACCTATTAAGTATTTAACTTTAATTTACATAGAATAAGAACTGAGTAAGTCCTAAACTTCAAACACAAGTATTTTTAAAGTAGTGATTTTGTGTTATTTTCACTGATTTCTAAGTAGTAAAAACTAAGCCTATATTTCTAGAATAACACCTTTTGAATTTTTTGAACTATAGCAATGCAACAAGAGCAAATAAACCATTCTAAACACATACTGAATGGTTCAGATCAACCCATTTCTACTATGGCATAAGAAAGATAAGATACAGAATTCTGGAAGCTACTGGGAAGTAGAGACTCAAATCAGAGAACACATTTTAACACTTAGTGAGTTTACATGAATGTGGAAGCAAATTCTATACTGTACAAGCAGATTTTAAAATGGAAATTGAAATTCCATCACAGTAATTTCCCATGGGTAGTGCTACATATTTTTGTAGAGGTTAACACCAAGCAGTCTAGCTTTACAATTTCCATTTAAGTTTACACAAGCAACATGGATAAAAACAATACATATTTTTAAGGTTTGTTTGTGTTCTGAGAATACCACAAAGTATCTTTTCAAGTTCACTACAACTTAGTTGTCTGCTTTTTTGCATTTCGATCTTTAAGCACTGCAAGAAAATCTCATAGAGGATACTTGGGAAATATGTCAAAATACTACTAATGATAGCATTGTATATGATAGTTGACCACAACATATAAAACCCATTTCAAGGCTGTTCTTTATATTTTAGACATTGCAATAATAATATTAATATTAAAATACAGACAAAGGTGAACATTAATACATCCACAGAACTTTAAGCAGAGAGAAGGCAAATCATGTGTGAAGCATCTGGAAACTACAAATTCCATCTATCCTAAGTGGAGAATATTTCACTCTTAACTCCATGGTCCGTACTCTGCCACCAATGGATTCACCCAATCTCACAAACAAGGCTGTGCTTTAAAACATCGGGGAAAGTGTTACAGAGAATCAGTCCAGCGATTAACTCTCTATCTCAGAAAGCCAACTACGCCTTTCCTCTCTTTAGACACAGTATGCATTCTTAAAGCAATGCAGAAAATGGGCCCGATCTTCCATTTGTCCAGACCTCATCAAAACATGAATGTTACCACTCTCTCTCCTTAAACACCACATAGTCTACTGAAAACACTCATTTTCCTAAAAACTTTCAAACCGTCTCTTCATTATCCCATTAATGACATTTGCACTAGCTGTCCCAAGTCCTGGCATTCATGACTCATGCCTATCACATCCCAAACTACTAAAGAATTAGTGCAGTGTCAGTTCCAATCTTAAACTTACTTTTTAAATATATACAAACAAGTGCTAAATGAGCATTAACTTTTTAGGAGGGCAAAGATTAGTGAATCCATAGGTGCCCAAATTGTTAGAAGTATGTTCCTCTTTTCTCTTCAGACTCAACACTTACGTTAAAACCATCAATAAAAATCAGAAACTTCTACTCCTTTTTTGTCCTATCCAAGAAAAATGTAATTGTCTCCAGTCTGCACAGATAGGTCGCAAGGAATGACTACGCTCATCACTCTAACCAAGCAGTTTCGGAGCAATCTTCCAGACAAGGAACAACTTTCCAGAAGCATCCAGCGCTATAAAAATCATCTCCACTAAACAAGGAGCTCCCTGGGATTAGAGTTTCTCTGCAGCAGTGGATGCAAGTGCGAAGCACCCAGCACACAGGCAGGCACCAACACATACACCAGGGACGAGAAATGAGACTGCACCTCGGAGTTCATACCCCGCTGCCCTTACACCAATGCGGCGCTGAGGTGGATCCAGTACGGAGCCATGGAGAAGAGAGGACTACTTACGAAACGTGGAGTGAGCCGTCCAAGCTCTGCAGATGAAGCTGCTGAGAATCCAGAGCGAGAGCGCTGCCCTGCAGCCTGCTCTCAGAGACATCACCATCCTTTCTGCCTCCGGGCCGGCCGTACTCCAACAGCTTGCTGCGGAGATGCAGTCCGTCTCCTCTCTCCGTGAGGTTCTTGAAGGGAGCTAGTCTGTCTTCAGATGCGAGAGGAAGTCAAGCTCCTCCTGCTTCGCTTCCTCTCCCCTCACCCCCTATAGGTTCCAGTTCTGGGCTGGCAGCAGCAGGGGGAGGCGCAGCCAGGCTTTCCCCTCACTGTGGGTCTGGTCTCTTGCTCGGCGAGCCAGTGAAATGCCAGGGGAAGAAATTCAAACCGAGAAGCAATAGGAGGGGTGAGAGAGAGGAGGGTACTGACACCTACCCCGCCCTCTCTTCTGAAAAAAAAAAATCAGCAAAGGACGCTTAGGGGAATCTGGAGAGCGCTGAGCCTGCAGGAGAGAACCAGAGAGCTGTGGGTCTGATGATGCTGTTGTTGCCACTGCGGGCGAGCGCTCCTGTGGCCACTGGGCAGCGCGACTCAGAGGGTTTTTCCAGTAGGCTGTCAGCTCCCAGGCTGAGATCAAGGATGTGCGGAGAGGAGCGCAGCCCCCTGGTGCATGCTCGGCTTCAGCGCAGCAGAGCACTGAGAAGCATCTCTGGCTGGAGAGCCACAGCAGCAGCCACCGCAGCCCGGAGCTGCAGACTCCGCTGCCTCCAGCAGCGCCTTCAGACCCGCGCGAGCCTGGCTAAGGGGAGCCTTCCCACATCCCTTCTTATTCCTTTTCCCGGCCCCTCCTCCTCCTCCTCCTCCTCCTCCTCCTCTTCTTCTTTCTCCTCCTCCCCTTTCTTCTCTTTTTCTACCGTACTCCTTGGCTCTAACAACCTTTCTGCCCTGCCTTCCCCTGCTTTGGAAGCAAAAGGACGAAGGAAGCCACCGGCCCAGGTCCATTAACTGGAGTGGGGTCAAGGCAGGAGAGATGCGCCACTCTAAAGGCCGGAGGCGCTGCTGTCCGCGGTGCTGAAGTTGGGGATTTGCTGTGTAATCTAAGAACCCTGCTGACCTGACCCAGCTGAAGAAGGGAAAAACCCCTCGCTGGGACTCATTCTCTTAGGCTTCTCTCCTCCCCTTCAGACATAGATGGTACAGGCTCCTGGAGCTTAGAACCCTCGAGAACCACAATCAAGAGTCTGAAAGGCAGGTCTCCCGAATGATCCTGACATCCTGGCTGGCTGGAGAAGAGAGAGGATTGCAGACATACCTGGTGCAAATGTTTTAAACCTGTAATTAATTCATATTTATTCATATATACACACGCATACACATATACACGTTCACCAAACACATGCTGCCGAGAAAACCACACACTGCAAACACAAACAAACCCAAGAGCAAAACTAGAATAAATAAGCAGTCAAATGACAGTCTCTTCAGGGTAATCTGGGTGTTGCAAGTGTTGAGAACTAGGGACATCTGTAGAGAGAAAGGTTTCTCTAATCATTTAGATAATTTTAATAATAAGGCTCAAGCTTCTCCCCTTTTTAGTCACACCCTACACTAATTTGGTTTTCTAACATCCAGCCCCAAGAATTACTTGGATTCTTTTCTCCACACAGACCCAGTTCTTTCACTGACTTCACTGACACAAGAATTATAGGTCTTCTAAATACCTAATGGTGTTTAGGAAGGTTTGAGGAGGAGTAACCATGTCTTTCAGTGTTATGCAATGAATAAGCATTTGCCTTTCATGATAAATAAAAATTTTATGATGATTTGCCTACTCCCTGAATAGATCCTGAGTTTTAATGTTATGCTTAGGTCTTAGAAAGGTCTACTGTAAACAGAACTGTGTGCTGCATAATCAGTATGGTGCTAATGGATGTGATTCAGCATTAATTTAAGCTGTTTTTCTTACTGATTTAAAGGGATGCATTGTTCTAGTAAAAACTATGGATTGGGTAAACTCTGAAAAAAAATACTCACATGAACAATGGTGGGAAAGAAGAACCTAACGCCTCAGTTTATAAACTACCTTTCTCTTCATACAATAGGGCTATGGAATTTGTGCAGATTAGAAAATGTTTCTTTTCTATTTCTCACACACTGTCATAAGTTAACAAACACATGCCAGATCTTCATGTAGAGCTTGAATCAACCAGCTCTAAGAGTTCAAAGGAACAAAGCAAGAGAAAAATATTAAGAAAGAGCACAACTTTTTACAACAGTCAATTGTTTAAATATGTCTCCATTTTAGCCATTGGAGTAATTGGTTACACTAATGGGGCTCTAAAGTACTGTAGACAGAAGAAAAGAAAAAGGGAACATTGAAATTAGCATGGTCAATCAGGCCTGCTCT
Organism: Pachyuromys duprasi; assembly: GCA_028658305.1. Lineage (NCBI taxonomy): Eukaryota > Metazoa > Chordata > Mammalia > Rodentia > Muridae > Pachyuromys > Pachyuromys duprasi. The sequence continues at coordinate 2,239,584 of CM053763.1, forward strand.
TTGATCACCTCTCCCTGAGGTGGGAGCAGCCTTGCCTGGCCACAGAAGAAGACAATGCAGCCATTCATGATGAGGCCTAATAGACTAGGATCACAGGGAAGGGGAGGAGGACCTTCCCTATCAGTGGACTGGGAGAGAGACACGGGAAGGAGGGTGGGTGGGATTGGAAGAGGAGGAGGGAGGGAGGTACAGGGGGGATACAAAGTGAATAAACTGTAATTAATAAAACTTTAAAAAAAGAAAATAGCACACTTTAGTACTTCAGTGGATGATATTCAGTGTGTATAATAAGCAGATTTGTAACTAATGTATATATTATAATATTGACCAAAAACAGCTCCAATAGATACATCTAGTTAATTGTTTCATAACATAAAATTATTTTCTTTAAAATCATTCTAATCAGTTTATAGTCATTTCTTTGAATGACCAAAGTCAAACAAAACATACAACAGCATGCTGCTTTTAAAGGGTACAGACCACACTGTGTCACTTTTATGCTATGTAGCATGGGCTGATTTTATGTGTGACCAAAGAACTTGATAAATGCATTGAGTGTCAGCTTGAACATTATAACACAATTTACAGAATAGCTATTTTTGCTTCCCAATCTTGTTAACTAGATTTTAATATTATGAGAGACACACAGTGAAAGCTATAGAATTTCAATGGTGATTCTCACACAGTGAAAGCAACAGAACCTCAATGGTGATTCTCACACAGTGAAAGCAACAGAACCTCAATGGTGATTCTCTGGGTGCTAATGTTCCACTCTCACTTTCTCACCACTTCACTATGGGATACATTCAGAATTTTCATTTTCCCTCAATTATGATATGTTAGTGAGAAGGCTGAAATCCCTAAGTTTACCTTTTTCTTGGTCAGATAATGATAATATAATATCAGGAGGGCTGTCAACAGCCCTACTGATGTCTATTATATCTGATAACCATGCTTCAAAGACTGGATGCAGATCAGTATCTGCATTGCATTTGTGTTTGAAAATGATTGAATACAGTTGGCAATGATCTTAACTATCACATTAGCTACATATAAAGTACATAAAATCCGGAGACAAAGAAACCTGTGGACAGTGGCATACAAATAGAAAATCAGGGCATACTTGGAAAAGAATGGAGGCAAATTGCATGCATGAGCACAAACATACATCCATTATTACATCACCAATATTTCTTCAGTAATCTTCAGTATCTATTATCATTGGACTTGACATTGCTTTCAATGCCAACATTATATTTACAGGTCATTTTCATGTGCAAAATTGTCATATAAGACTTGAAGTTCAAAATTGGCACATAACACATTGAAGTTCAAAATAAGTTTGTATTATCTATATATCAAATACTTTTGCAGTAAATGTTAATGAGATGATTCCTCTAGTAGTCTCATATCATTGCCAATAAATACTCAAAAAGTATTCTTTATGTACATTTACCAGTATCTATTCAAAATGTTTAAAAAGTAAAAAAAAAATGTCAGATAGCAAATTTTGATACCCATAAAATTGCAACCAAGTGGAAAGAGCTAAAATACTTTGCCTCTAACACTGTCTTTCAGAAAAATAAAATCTCTATTGAATGAAGCACTGAAAATAAGATACTGTTTAGAGACAATGAAGCCTTGGAATTCTCATGAAATAAACTTTAATTCTGGAGTGCAGCCTACCCAAATCTGCCAAGAACAAATAAAAGTCTTAGAATTCATAAGGGAAGATTTCTTATTAAATGGGACTTTTGGGGGTTGGGATGGAGAGAGTATACTTGCAAGAAGCTAAGTAACAAGAACGTCCAAGGAAGGATACTTAAATTTCACTCAGAAGGGGAAATAAAATAAACATCGGAAGTAGATGAAGGGAGGGAACTGGTTGGGGGGTGCGAAGGGAAGAAAGATGAGAATTAAGTTTGGGAGAATGGTGGGGGAGGACTGGGAGACTGGACAGAAATGAGTGGGGGCACATCTCAGAGACAGGGTAATCTATGAGGGTGACCCTAGCTGAGACTCTTAGCAGTGTGGGTTCAGGAGCCTGAAGTTGCCGCCTCCTGTTGCTAAGCAGGACTTACAGTGGAAGGAGGACACCCACCCAAAAAACTTTGACCCAAAATTTGTTCTGCCTACAAGAGGGATAGGAATAAAGATTGAGCAGAGATTGGGGGAATGTACAACCAATGACTGGCCTAACTGACCCACCCATGGGAGAGAGCCATTGAGACCCACCCTGGGAGAGAGCCATTCCTAACACTATTAATAATCCTCTGCTGTGCTTCCTGACAGAACCTAGCACAACTGTCTTCTGAGAGGCCTCCTCCAGCTGTTGGAAACAGATGCAGAGACCCACAGCCAAATAACAGAAAGAACTCTGGGGTTTTTGTTGCAAAGTGGGGAGAGGGAGTGAAGGAACTGGAGGGGTTAAGGGTACCACAAGAGGACCTACACAGTAAACTAACCGGAGCCATGGGAGCTCAAAGAGACTGAGCCACCACCCAAAGAGCATGCATGGCCTAGACCTTTGCAGATGTGCAGCTTGTACCTCATGCAAGTCTTTCAACATCTGTTGAGTATGGGACTAGGAGGAGAGGAGGGAATAGGTTGTGATCAGGCTGTAAAGTGATTAAATATATAAATTAGTGAAAAATTACTTGCAATTAATCATCAGGCTTAGAAGCCTTAAGAGAAGCAGGTAAACACATGTATAAAAGTTGGAATATTGAACATTACCTTTTAAAAATGTATTTCAAATTAAAATACAAACAGAATGTTTTATTCTTTCTTTCTCTCCCTCTAAACCTCCCATACCTTTACTCTTTCACCCCATTATGCCCCTTCATCTTAAACTGATGTCTTCTGTTTCTTTAATCTCTCTCTCTCTCTCTCTCTCTCTCTCTCTCTCTCTCTCTCTCTCTCTCAAAAGTAAGAATACATCTGCCTAGTCCATTTTTGTTGTTTAGGTGTAGATGATCTTCAGGAAGATTTCTTTGTGGGTTGGATAAGCAAGGAAAAATCTCATCTTTGGATAAGGCTCATTCTTCTTTGCTGGATGTCACTTACCTGCGGGTAATTGCCTAGGTGTTAGACTCCATGAGATTTTTTTCTCCCTTCTCTGTGAGCAGGTTTATTGATATTGTCATTGTTCAAGTCATGTTTAGTCAGACATTTCTAGGAGACACAGATTCACTGCAGTCTCTGTGGTCCTCTGTCTCTTGTGTCACTCTGTCCTATCTTCCTTGATGGTCCCTGAGCCTCGGGTGCAGGGCTTGTAGCTGTATCCTTTGCAGCTGGTCTCCCCACTTTTTTAAAATTTCTACATTGGGTCCAGATGTGGATTTCTGTAAGGGTTTCCATATTGTGTAAAAAAATACTTTGATCCCCCCGCCCCCAAGGGAGGAGCAGCCTTGCCAGGCCACTGAGGAGTACACTGCAGCCAGTACTGAAGAGACCTTATAAGCTAGAGTTAGTTAGAAGAGGAGGAGGTCCTCCCCTATCAGTGGGCTTGGAAAGAAGCAGGGAGGAGATGAGGGAGGGATGGGGGGGATATGAAGGGAATGTGGGAGGGGGCTACAGCTTCGATACAAAGTACATAACCTGTGATTAATATAAAATAAAAATGTTAAAAAATACTCTTTCATGCTGGGAGAAAGCTGCAATCATACTTGCATATTTGGGATAAGTGTGGGGATAACTGTGAAAGTTCAGTTAGGAATTATGTTAATCCATGAAAGTGGTGATATTAGGCTCCCTTTAAGATCCATGGCCCTGTTAACACCAGATAGTTAGCTAAGGTCACAATACACACCATGATTTCTCTTCTATTACTAAGGCATTAAATCCTGTTAGGTAGCTGTTGCTGGAGGACTTTTAGTAACTTTTTTTGCCATAAATGGTCATTGTTGTGGTTCAAAGGCATCAGAGCTTGTTAGGATTATTGACTGATAACTTCCTCTGGCAGCTTACATAATATTTTCTGGTACTATGGAAGACGTAGCACAGAAAAGAGGTTGTCAGGCATGATCTAGGTCAGATCATCCAAGGTCTGTGTCCTAAGTGTGTAATGCCTTGACTCTTAAAATCAATGAGGATAATAGTAATTGCCTAAATTGTTTTGTGAGTTGCTTGGATCATCTACATACAACTGCAACAAAAATTCTCATTTCTAGTACTCGGTTTGTTATATTTTATTTATAATTATATGTATATAGCTCTGTGTGGGAATGTAAGCATATATGCAAGATCATCTGACCCACAGAGGACAAGAAAGAGAGTATCAGATCCCTTAAGATTGGGACTACAAGCAGTTGTAAGATAACCAATATATGTGCTGTGAACTAAACTCAAATACTTTGCAAAAGCATCAAGTACTCTAAATAACTGGCTCTCAGGCCGTTAATAACCTGTAGTTTGTTGCTTTCAAAATATCTACTTTTGATTGCTTATACTATGACATTAATTAAGATGAGATATATATTTCAGGATAACTACTCTCTGAAAGTAGCAATTAAAAATTTGGGTTATTTTGGCAACTTGGTGTTTTGGTTCTGCCAAATCTAACCTACAAATATGAAGTGATTATATTGTAATATCTCCCAGTATTTGAATCTGTCACAGATGAATGAAAATAATGTCTCAGATAGAAGGCCATAGCAGCAAAAATAAAATATATGATTTATCATTATAGAAAAAAGACTTGATGAATTCAGTGCATCATATATATATATATATAAACATATACATATAAAAAGCAAAATACATGTTAAAATGTAACAGTTTTCAATATTATTAATTTAGATAAGGAGGAATGATTCTTACAAATTTTATTTATTTAAGTTGGCTGACAATTACTATTATTATTATTATTATTATTATTATTATTGAGACTAGACACGATAGCCCAATTTGGAGGAAGGGATTCAAATGCAGACAAGAGAGTCAGGGACAGCCCCTGCTCCTGCTGTTAGAAGCCCCACATGAGATCCAAATCCTGGCAGCAGCTGCAGCTGCTCAGTTCTTAATATATCTCTACTTTCGTTTGTGGAAACATGGCCACTGGTGTGATTGTCACTGATGGTGTCATCTAGGTGTTCAATGACATGAAAGTCCGCCAGTCCTCAACGCTAAAAGAAGTGAAGAACACCAAAAGGGCCTTTCTCCGCTGCCTGAGTGAGGACAAGAATAACATCATCCTCAAGCAGAACTAGGAGATCTCTGACACGCGGGGCTGGCCGACTGCGGAGGGGCTACACACCGCCTTTGTCAAGACGCTGCGGGACACGGACTGCCGCTAAACTCTCTATGATGCAACCTACGAGACCAAGGAGGACCTGGTGTCCACCTTCTAGAGCCCCGAGAGTGTGCCTCTTAGGAGCAAAATTATCTATGCCAGCTCCAAGGATGCCATCAAGAAGAAGCTATGAAGAGCACAGACCACTGCACGTGGCAGAAAAACTAGGCGGCAGCACCTTCATCTCCCTACAAGGCAAGCCTTTTCTTTCCTTATTCTTCTTTCTTTCCTTTTCTCTTTTCTTTTCTTTATTGTTATTAATATTTATTTCAATTTATTCAATTTGTATACTGGCTGTGGCCCCTTGCTTGTCTCCTCCCAATCCTACTTTCCCTCCCTCTTCTCCCCTACTCCATTGATAGATGAGGACCTCCTCCCTTTTTATCTGACCCTAGCCTATCAGGTCTCATCAGGACTGGTTTCATTGTCTTCCTCTGTGGACTGCAAGGGGTAAACCTGCCAGGGGAAGGTGATCAGAGAGCCAGCCACTGATTTCATGCCAGAGACAGCCCCTGCTCCCTTATTAGGGAGCCCACTTGGATACTGAGTCTATGGGCTACATCTGAGCCCGTGTTTAGGTCCTCTCCACACATGGCCCTTGGTTGAGGTATCATTCTCTTCAGGGCCTCTAGGGCTCAGTGTTTTTGTCTCCGTTGGTCTTCATTTGGAGCCCCTGTCCCCCCTCTAGGTCTTTCTATCTCCCCCTTCTTTCATAAAATTCGATACATTCTACCCAAAGTTTGGCTATGATTCTGCTTCAATACCTCGATCAGTAGAGTCTTTCAGATTCGCCTGTGGGAGGGTCCTGTCCTGTTCCCTGCTTTGGAGATCAATCTGGCACTTTCTCCGACAATTAGGAATAGTGCTACCTCAAGATCTTGATATACCTCTCCTAGGCATATATCCAAAATATGCTCAAGAATAAAACAAGGGCATTTGTTCAACCATGTTCGTAGCAGCTCTATTTGTAAAAGCCAGAATCTGGAAAGAACCTTGATATCCGTCAACTGAGGAATGAGTACAGAAATTTTGGCACATTTAAACAATGGAATACTTTTCAGCTTTTTTTTTTTTTTTAACTTTTGAAGACAAGGAAATCATGGAAATGTGCAGGCAAATGGTGGGAAATAGGAAAGATCATCTTGAGTGTGGTATCCCAGAAGCAGAAAGACACACATGGTATATACTCATTCATAAGTGGTTATTAGACATATACTATAGAATACACATACTAAAATCTATTCTCCTAAAGAAGTTAAACAACAAGGAAGACCTTGTTGGGAGGGCAAGCCTTTGTGAGCCACGTCCAGCTTCCTATCTGGAGCATTTGGGTCCCGCACCTGCTTTTGAGTGTTGCAGGCTGCCTCTTTCCTGCCAGATGGGAGAGGCTTTGGATCCAGTAGGGGAAGGGAAATCTTTTCACCTGAGTTGCCAAATGTCCCTCTCACCCCATGGACCGTCCTCTTCCCGCCATCTCTGAGGGTTCTGGCCTTTCCAAACTGCTGTTAATCTTCTCATTCCTCTTGGGTTGATGCAGAGCAAGTTCTGTCTGTCACCTAGTTTGTGGGGAGGAGTGTTTTGTTTTGTTTTATAATGACACCCCTATTTCTCATCCCTCCCCAACCATGCTGTCAACTTCTAACCACAACAGTGGTTCTGTGCTTGTCTGTTTCTTTCTGTGTGTAAATGAAATGTGGAAATGACACTCCCTACACAGTCTGGTTGCCCTCCCCTTTCTTTCCCTTGATCTTGGCCACGCAAGGAAGCAAGACCAGTAAGGGACATTCAATTAAAATAAATAAATAAGCTAATTAAAAAAAAAAGTCCAGCATGAAGACCAAGCTATGTAACTGTTAAATACAAGCAGAGGGCCTAGATCTGGCATGCTCTCTGGTTGGTACTTCAATCTTTATTAACCCTCTCTTTCACATGATCTCCCAATCTCCATTTAACTTTTGGCTGTGGGTCTCTGAATCAGTTTCCATCAGTTTATGAGTGAAGTTTCTCCAATGATAGTTATGCTAGACTCCTGTCTGCAAGGATAAAATAATATCATTAATAGTCTCAGTGTGGGCTTCATAGCATGGCACAACTTTCAAGCTGAGCCAGTCACTGGTTCTACATTCTCTCAAATTCTGCTACATCTTTTCCCCCCCCATACATGTTTTGTGTTTTTCCAGTGCATGCCAAACATATCATATGAAGGAAGAGATCGAGGAAAATCATGAATAATCAGTAGAGAAAACGAGACAAAGTAAGTATATACCTATAAACTGGTAGAAAATTATTTACTCCTATGACCTTGAGCTATTTTGAGGATAAACTGTAATTTATAAGTAATATATCTGGCACATTATAGGCATTTTCTATACATTAAATAATACAAATGTTATCAAGATTAGTGAATACTGATATTTTTAAAAACATAAGTGACAGTGTTAAATTTATTCTTCTGTAAATCCACATTGCAAAAGCATCCTGAACTTTTTGAATAAAAATAAGACTTTTACTGTCAGAAACTATCAAAAAATGTCTGGGGAAGAACAGCTCATAAATTATTGTTAAACTAGTAGGAAAAAAGATTGAATGCATATTGAAATACAATTTTGAAGTCTGTTTAACATTTAAGATTACTATGAAAAAATAGGGTCTGCCAAGACAGAAGGAAAGGTGTGTGGTGTGTCAGCTAAAATTTGGGTCCCTCATAGGATTTTGAAATAAGTGATTTTGACTTATTTTCATATACTCTTTTTTAACTAATTTTTTTTATTTTTTACATTAATTACATTATATTAGCTTTATATCCCAGATGTAGCCTCCTCCTTACAGATTGGGAAAAGATCTTCACCAAACCTATATCTGACAGAGGGCTAATATACAGTTTATATAAAAAACTAAAGAAGTTAAAAAGCAACAGATCAAGTAATGGGGAACAAAACTAAACAGAATTCTCGATAGAGGAATATCGAATGACAGAGAAACACTTAAGGAATTGCTCAACATCATTAGTCATCAGGGAAATGCAAATCAAAACAACCCTGAGATTTCACCTTACACACAGCAGAATGGCTAAGATCAAAAATTCAAGTGAAACCACATGTTGGAGAGGTTGTGGAGAAAGGCGAACCTTCCTCCACTGCTCCTGGGAATGTAAACTTGTACAACCACTCTGGAAATCAACCTAGCATTTCCTCAGATAACTAGGAATAGTGTTTCCTCAAGATCCAGCTATACCACTTCTAAGCACATACCCAAAAACATCTCAAGTCCACAATAAGGATATTTGTTCAACCATGTTTGTAGCCAGAAGCTGGAAACAACCCAGATGCCCCTCAACTGAGGAATGGATACAGAAATTGTGGTACATCTACACAATGGAATATTACTCAGCAATAAAAAAATAAATAAGTAAATAAGGAAGTCATGAAATTTGCAGGTAAATGGTGGGAAATGGAAAAGATCATCCTGAGTAAGCTATCCCAGAAGCAGAAAGACAGACAGGGTATATGCTCACTCATATAGACATATAATATACGATTATCCTATTAAAATCTGTACACTTAAAGAAACTAATCAAGAGGGAGGACTCTGATTAAAATGTTCAATCCCCATCCAGAAAGGCAAAGAGGATAGACATCAGAAGAAGGGAAAAACAGGAAACAAGGTAGGAGCCTGCCACAGAGGGCCTCTAAAAGCTCTGCCCTGCAGACTATCAAAGCAGATGCTGAGACTTATGGCCAACCTTTGGACAGAGTGCAGGGAATCTTATGAAGGAAGTAGGAAATAGTAAGATCTGGAGAGGACAGGTACCCCACATGGAAAGCAACAGAAGCAAAAAATCTGAGCACAGGGGTCTTTCCTGAGACTGATACTCCAACCAAGTATCATGCATGAAGATAACCTAGAGCCCCTGCACAGATGTAGCCCATGACAGTTCAGTGTCCAAGTGGGTTCTATAGTAATGGGAACAGGGACTGTCTCTGACATGACCTGATTGGCCTGCTCTTTGATCACCTACCCCTGAGTGGGGAGCAGCCTCACCAGGCCACAGAGGAAAACAATGCAGCCACTCCTAATGAGACCCAATAGACTAGGATCAAAAGGAAAGAAAAGAAGAGCTCCCCTATCAGTGGACTTGGGGAGGTCCACGCGTGGAGAAGGGGGAGAAAGGGAGTGATTGGGAGGGGAGGAGGGAGAGCACTACAGGAGGGATACCAAGTGAATAAAGTGTAATTAATAAAAAATTTAAAAATATGTTATATGATGCTTGATGTAGACTTCACTGGAGAGAAATATCCCCATTGATGTTATAAGTGCAAGTGACACATTATAGGACATTCTATGGATATTTTTCCTCAGGAATATGTCTCATAGTACAGAGAAAGTATCTGAGCTAATAAAAGTTAATTTTGTAGTATATAATTGCATCTCTATGTTAACAATGTTAACAAAAGTTTTAAGGGCAAGATGGACAAAGCTGTCTAAACGGAAACAAAGATGCAAAAGCCAAATACAGAAAAATAAAGTTGTGTGTAAAGAATAATAGTAAATAAAATTCCAGATTATTTGTGAGAGCTACACAAAGCCAGAGCAATTACTGAGACAAACCCTCCACCCATGGTCTGAGCAGGAAAGCATTGCAGAATTTTTCTTCTGTCTCATAGCGCTTATATTCTAAGGGAAAAACAAAACAATACAAAATAAAAAACTTTTCTGATCATTTGAAATAGACAACCAAGGATCATATGTAGAAATATATAGACAAAGCATAACAGAGTTTTCTTTAAGAATAAGCAAGTTTGATTATATATGCACATCCTAAGCAAAATCCAACCAATGTAAGAATGGACAACTCAAGGAAACATCAAAAGAAATTGAGAAAAATATCACTTTTGACATGTATGATAAATCCCTCCCCCCAATAAAGCCTAAGGGTTTAGTCTTGTTTTGATTAGGGAGTGTAATAAGTGACTCCAAATGTATGGTTAACAAACAATTAGCATTTGTTTCTAAGTCATCGATGTTCTCTTAGAAGGTTTGGATTTTGTGGTGGGCTCATTGTGCGCTAAACTTCTTTCTACAGCTCTGCCTTCACATGGAAGAGTGACAAGAACGTCCCTCCATGCACTCTGCAGAGGGTGTCCATCTCTTTTGGGTTCCGTCAGCTTTCAATGCATGACAATTATTGAAAATTCTCCGTACTCTGTCTGGAAAACGGAGATATTTAATTCTATCTGCACACTCATTGGCCATGTCCTTACTTTGCAGTGATGAGGGGATATGGTGGAGCAGACGCAGAGGTGATCATTTCTGCTTAAACACTGTAAGCTAGTTTGCACACATGTTGCCAAAACATTTAGAGATAGCTGCCATAGTTCATCATGCTCCTGAGTCCATGTAAGGATACAATCATTCTCTGGCAATAGAAAGAGGAAAGGTTCTATTTAGTGATGCGGATTTAAAGAGAATTATAAAACTTAAGAATGCCCTTTAAGTAAATGACATAAAAACCAGTAATAAGTCTTCTTTTACTTTGAAATATGAGAGAATTACAAAATGAATTTCAGAAATTACTTTATTCATACACAGCAACAAATATACGTTTAATCCTTTTTAAAATATTTTCTTGGATAGAGAATCATGAAAATCACACTGTTATAGAAAGTCTAGCATCCATGTATCTGTTATAACAACTTGATGATAATAAGGTAGCTTATGTGATGATATAGTAATTGATTATATCTTGGTCATTCTGCTTCATTAGCATTTATTCAGGAATGATAAGACTAGGGAAGATGACTTTTTCTGTTTGTATCTTGCTGTTGTTCTCATATATACTCTTTCACACACCTGTTTTCACAGTAATCCACGCTAAGGATTGCTTCTACAGAAATCCTTTCTTTACAACAAAGATTGTGGTTTAAAGAAAAGAGGGGTAGATTTGGAGCCTTTAGGAAAGGCTTATTTAAAAAAAAATGTATTCACCATTACATTTGGCTACAGGCACAGAATCTCATTGGCCAAGTTTCAGCAAAATTGTAGTTACAGTTATTTATTTGCCTTTTATAGTATTTTGCTTATATCCTTTTGGAACCAGGCTTGCAATTTGTAACTGCTCTGGGAGCCCAAGAGAGACTCTCTCTCTCTCTCTCTCTCTCTCTCTCTCTCTCTCTCTCTCTCTCTCTCTCTCTCTCTCTCTCTCTCTCTCCCTCCCCCTCATACATTCAAGTCAATCATTTATGTTTTAGGCTTAGTAGTTTTAATATATGTAAATTTTATGAAGGCCTCAGAAAACAGTGCTCATTAATGGTGAGTTTCAGCTGCTACTGTTTATAAATTACTGTTTCTTTTAAGGATTGGAGTCTGACCTGTTGACATTGTCTTTTCTTAGAAGTTTCTGGATCATTTCTTTCCTTATCTTGAAATTCCCAGTAGGGAATAAATGATTTTAAGAAGTTTCAATATCAGGAAGTTTTGAAATAAATTGGCAGTTACTCCATGAATTCCTGAATTAACTAAAACGATGAATATATGTGAGAGTAAATAGAATTCAAATGTATTGAACCCTTGCCGGAACCTGTACATTATGCCTCTGATTTTACATGTAATACATTAGTATGTTTCACCTTAACTAACAATAAATACATTTACTATTTAAATACAATCAGCCTATATGTACCATATTTATCTGGTAATCAATCAATGCTGAATTCTGGTAGAATTCAGTGGTCAACATGCATTTTACTATTGTGTAATTTGAAATCTAAACCTGCTGTCATCTGCTTTTAGCACATTTGAAATATGACAATGGCCATTTTCACAATTTATATTATCCACGGTGTCAGTGTGAAAAGCTTTGTTCGTATCACTTTTTAAACTCATTTTCTGTGGAGGTGTTAACCACATCCACACTAGAGTGAGTAATGGACAGGATGGCTCAAGGGAGACTTTTCTTTCTCCATTGTAATAGATTCTATTGCTTGAATTCCACCAGAGACTGAGAGAGGCGGATTGGGATAGAAATGGATTGAACTTACATTTAATATACATTCAATAAACTATTCTTGATTGATTGAAATATGGTTCTTGATCTAAACCATTAGTTGTTGGCTTCCACTGATGATCCAAATGCCTCTGTAACAACCCCCTCAATGTTATTAACCTTTGAAATCCAAGGACAATTTTTGGTGTGTGGTTTTTCTTAGCATTGGTTTTTCAGATAAAAAAAAAAGTACAGAAACTTTACTTAAGTTAATCAATTTGCACTAAAGCTCAAAACTAGTCTATGTAGTCAACTCTGGTGATTGGCCTAGAAAAGGAATAAATGAATGAAGAAAATTCGAGTGAAAACAATGGGATGCCAACTAATCTCTCAAAGGTGTCCTCAAAGCCCCACTCGGAAATGTGTTTCCATGCTCCCTCCCTATCCTGTCGCTTAAACCACATTAAAACGGGGCAATGTCTTCCACCCTTTATCCACTGCAAAGAATTGCATTTTTCTTTTAAAAATATTATTATTATTTACTACTATTTATTCACTTTTTATCCCTGCCATAGCTCTCTTCGTCATCTCCTTCCGGCCCCCCCTTCCTCCCTTTCCCCCCACTGTGTCCCTCTCCCCAGTCAACTGAAAGGGGAAGATCTCTTCCAATTGTATCTGACCCTAGCCTTTCATATCTAATCAGGGCTGGCTGTACCATCTTCTTCTGTAGCCTGGCAAGGTTGCACCCCCTATGCAAAGGTGATCAAAATGCCTACCACTGAGTTCATGTCAGAGACTGCCCCTGATCCCCTTACTAGGAAACCCACTTGCAAACCTAGCTGCCTATGGGCTACATCTGAGCAGGGGATCTAGGTCCTCTCCATGCATAGTCTTTGGTTGGAGTATCAGTCTCTGCAGATCCTCCTGGGCCCAGGTTTTTTGGTTCTGTTGGTCTCCTTGTGGAACTCCTGTCCCCTCCAGGTCTTTCTATATTCCTCTTCTTCCATAAGATGGGTATGAATCTCAGCATCTGCTTTGCTACCCTGCTGGGTAGAGTCTTTCAGAGGCCCACTGTGGTAGGCTCCTGTCCTGTTACCTGTCTTCTCCTACTTGTGATGTCCAGTCTATTTGCTCTTTTGAATGAGGATTAAGCCTCTTCCCTAGGGTCTTCCTTGTTGTTTAGCTTCTTTAGGACTATAGATTTTAGTACGTTTATGCTATATTGTATGGATAATATTCGCTCTGTAAGTTAGTATATACCAGGTATGTCTTTCTTTATTATATATTTCTTTGCCATTTGCCAGTCTTTATGACCTAAGAGAAATAGAGTGACTTAAAAACAACAGCAACAAAAACAGTACACATAGGATCTGGACTCCAACTGACTCAGATTTTGTACTTTTAAGCTAGATTTAAACAATACTAATTTCTCAGGTTCACAAAGTTGCACCTCTTATAGCTCAGCAAATCAAGCTCATTCATGGTTGTGACAAAATATCTAAGAAAATCAAACTGACAGGAGAAACATTTGTTTTGGTTCACATTTTCAGAATCTTCCAACCATGTTTGGATTTCTTTGTTGTGTCTGAGGCAATGTATAATGGAGAACAGACATTATGCTTTAAAGATATTCATGTCATGATAGTCAGGAAACAGAAAAAAGAGAGGAAGGTCTAAGGGTAGAGCACACTCCTATAAGCATGTGCAGGAGACCTACTTACTTCAGCATAGCCCTGTTCCTAGTAGCCTGATCAATGACTACGGTAGATTAAAACTACCATATTATCTCACAGATAAGGATTGCTGGGTAATGACCCAACTGCTGCTCAATATTGTCACTAGCTGAGCAACAAAACTCTGACCAACATGTTACATTCTCTCTTTCTTTGTCTCCCTTTGCCCCTCTTTGTCTCTCTGTCTCTCTCTGTCTGTGTGTGTATCTCTCTTTCTGTGTGTGTCTCTCACTAGCAGATACAAGTTTATCTTGGTTGGAAGGCAGTTTTTTACTCACACTTTAACTGTCTTCACAATACAAATTTAGATTCATTAATGGTATGTCATGAATCAACATTAAAATGCCAGAGCTTGATTGGACATTCCTACCTTTGGGGAAGAGGTCAACACACACATTTTTTTTTTTCTGTTTAATGTTCTGGTAGAGACACTTACGATCATTATTTCATTAAATTAAGAACTGTTCATCATTTGGGCTCAAAAATTTAACTGATTCATTTATTCAGGATTCCCTAATTGAAGGGACCTTAATAGTTCATTCTTTACAGCTAATATCTCAACTGCTGCCTTTCCCTCCAAATCACTACAATCCAAAGTAACTTCAAAGCCTGTGGAATTCTTCATAATACCTAAGAAGCTAACTTTTTACTCTAGACTATTGCAGAAGGAATTAAACAGAAAGAAATTGAGTTACCCCTTACTTGACTTTGAAGAGAGAATCGAGAACAATGTATGGAAGAGCTGGAAGAAAAGAAACAGAGGCATGGTGAAGTTTTATCTTCCTTTAGTAGAGAAAGAAGATACAGGGAGATCCAATATGGCTGCCCCAGGAGGACACTGTGTCTGAGGAGCAGGACAGTAGTGTAGGCACAGCGACCAGGAGACTGAGATCTCGGACCTAAAACACCAGCATTTGCAACTGCCAGGTGAGCGGAATTCCTACAGTGGGGAAATCAAGTGGAAAAGTCCAAGGGACACCCAGCTATTCCCAGGAAAAACTCCGGAGGGAGAGAGGCTGCGCACAGCTGGGCTGGGCTCCTAAGCTGCCATTTTGGTCTGTGGCACACAGTACCCCAGACAAACTGAGTTTCACCCAGATACCGTGGGTGCATAACCCTCTGTGCAAGCAGCCACCACTTCGGGCTGGGACACACAGTACCCCAGATGGACTGAGTTTTACCCAGATACTGCGGGCTACACCAGTCAGACCCACACCCCTAGGTACACCCAGCCACCACCCCGGATTGGGACTCTTAGTATCAGGTCCAGACCGAGGGGCCTCAAATACCATCTCAGACCATGGTGCACAGTCCCTGACCCAGAAGGACATGCCAAGGCTCCAGTCCAGAAGAGAGCCCTTAGCAGCAAGCCCAGGGCAGAGCTCGGAACCTCCTGAGCGGAGCAGCACCCCCAGCGGACATATCAAAGGGGGACACGCAGCCTCTGGCACAGAGTGAGGAGCCAAACCTCGAGACCAGAGGCTAGACCAGCTTGTGGTGCTCACAGCCTGTAGAACAGACCACGAAGCTGGGCACACAGATCCCACAACAGAGTTCAACTGAGGCACAACACACACTATCAAACAACTAGAACTCCCTGATCTTCTTGAAGAATACTCCTGACACAAGAGATTGACAGTTCCAGTCTGAAGTTCAGCCTTAAAGCACAAACAGCTCCTTGATTATATATAAACAAATGCCCAGAAATCAGCATAAGAATGCACCCAACAATAATCAGGACACCATGGCCCCACCAGAAACACCCAAAAGCAATAGAGATTTTAATTCAGCGGAGACACAGGAAAATTATATTAAAGCTATAATTATGCAGATATTACAGGAACAAAAGGAGGCACAAAAAGTGAAAATGAACAAGGCCCTCAGAGAAATTAAAAGGATTTAAATGACCACATACAGGAACAATTAAAGATAGACAGAGAGGAAACAACCAAAATAGGAGACACAATCAATCAGATGAAGGAAACGATACAAAGCATGAAAACAGAATTAGAATCTATAAAGAAGACACAAACGCAGAAGATCCTGGAACTGGAGAACTTAGAAAAAAGATCAGGAACCACAAAGGTGAGCATCACCATTAGACTACAAGAGATGGAAGAGAGAATCTCGGAGCTGAAGATACGCTGGCTGAAATGAATTCCTCAATCAAGGAAAATAAAAAATCAGAAAAATCCCAAGCACAAAACATCCAAGAAATCAAGGATGCCATGAAAAGACGAAACCTAAGAATAATTGGAATAGATGAAAAGAAAGACTCCAGGCTCCAAGGAATGGAAAATATTTTTAAGAAAATCATAGAAGAAAATTTTCCCAACTTAAAGAAAGAAATGTCCATAAACATACAAGAAGCCTACAGAACACCAAATAGACTAGATCAGAAAAGAAATACCTCTCGTCACATCATAGTCAAAATACTAAACCTACAAAACAAAGAAAAAATATTAAAGGCAGCAAGGGAAAAGAGTCAAGTAACATATGAAGGTAGACCGATCAGAAGCACACCAGACTTCTCATCAGAAACTATGAAAGAAAGAAAGGCCTGGTCAGAAGTCATGCAGTCCTTAAGGGAACACAGATGCCAACCCAGACTACAATACCCAGCAAAGCTTTCAATCATCATAGATGGAGAAAACAAAATTTTCCATGACAAAAGAAAATTCATGCAATACCTACACAGTAACCCAGCCCTACAGAAGGTAAAAGAAGGAAAACTTCACTCCAACAGAAACAACTACACCAAAGAAAATTTAGGATAAAGATAATTTCCCAATGACAACAACAACAAAAAAGCAATGAATCACAGTAAGACCACCAACTCCACAGTAAAAGGAACTAACAGTCATTGGTCACTATTATCTTTCAATATCAATGG
>CM053763.1:2256984-2274656 GCA_028658305.1 Pachyuromys duprasi
GAAGGGGAGGAGGTCCTCCCCCCGTTGGTGGACTTGGAGGGGGCGGGGAGGAGATGAGGAAGGGTTGTGGAGGGTGGGAGGGAATGAGGGAGGGGGCTACGCTTGGGATGCAAAGTACCTAACCTGTGATTGATAAAAAAAAATAAATTAATAAAAAAAAGAAAGAAGATACACAGGTAATTGCAAACAGGGATTTCCTGACTTACTGCTGAAGGCTATATCTTAGTAGTTTATTAAGCTTGGTCTTCATCTATTATGCAGTAATTTATCACAACAGAAGATATATAAATAAGAAGATGAAAACACTCCAGTTATCCCTTTAGAAAAAACCAAAATGATTAATAATAATTAACCATGATGATAATTAATGATGATGATGGTGATATAAAGTCTGTGCTCTGAAATTTTAGTTTGTAATTATTATCTCACATTTAAGGTATCTGTAACATGGTACATGTAAAATCAATGGAACTGAACTCAGCAGAGGGAAAGTGATCTAAAAATTTATCACTTTTTCATTTATTTATCATGTGTGTGTATCTGTGTGTATGCGTGTACATGCACACATGTACATGCATGTGTGTGTGTGTTTGTGTGAGAGAAAGAAGAAGAAATTTAGATTAAGGGCAAATTGAAAAGATACATATTAGGAGTGATACAAAATTAAAATAGTTTTTAAAAATATGTTCTAACACAAAAGACTGACAAAATCATGAACATTTTGAAATACCTAGGTGAGAAAATAAATTTCAATGAATAAGAAAAACATCATTAATCTATTGTCCATTCAAACTGCTATCCCCTCTTTTTCTACAATCTCTAGCATAAGCAGCCTCCCACACCATGAAAACAGATTCTTTCTTTGTGCTCAAAGTAAAAATAATTTATTCAATATTACAAAATACAATGCAATTTAAATAACAATTTTATTGAATAAAATAGTTCTACTAAGAATTAGTTTTGTACTATACATCATTGAAATGGCAAATTTTATTTAACAGCACTATGTAAACTAGTATTTTATTTTATCCACTGGGTGGTTGAATAACAGTATTGCAGAACTGGCATTAGAAAGGCTATTCTATAATTTTTACTCTAAGACTGTTTTACATTACTTGTTTATTTAGTGTATGTGTGGAGAGTGGTGAGTGGGGTTGGCATGCCTAACACTGCAGGTTGATAGAAATCACAGAACAACATTCAGCAGTTGGTTCTTTCATCCTTCATGAGATTACAAGGTTTGAATTCAGCTCACCAGACTTGCACACACTGATGGGTCTCAAGTGGCCTATTTTTAAAGTTTTCAACAAATTATATTCTTCACAGTGTCAGAGTGCTTAAGATATCTATATATGAACATTGTATCTTTTTATAAGTAGTATTGTTTTCTATGATTTTTGACAATAAAATCAAAATAAGCTAAAATGATACAAATATATTTATTTCTTTGCTTCTTAAGAAGTTAGTGACTTATCTTTTTTTTTAATGTTTTATGTGCTTTATAAAGCAATGGGTACAATTAATAACATTCTGGTCTGCTAAGATTTACATAATAATGGGCGGGGGAGAAACATTTCACAATGACAGATAAGTTGTTAAATAATATATTGCAGACCCAGAGCATGTAGCGGGCTTTCATAGACAGATTAATACAGATATATAGAAGTGCTTCTCAGGCTAATGTGATGAACAAGAAAGATGCAATGACGATGATTTGTAGGGAGACATTACAGTGTATATGAAGGGAGCTGTGTCAATGACATCAATGGTTCCTTGTGTAGAAGCCAAACACCAACCAGATAAGCAGCACATTTTGAGGTCTCTGGACTACATAGAAGCCATGTAGATATGCCAAACAAGTGACAGTTCATTAACTAGGGCAGAGATAATGTTGGCTTGAACAGTCCTCATTCTAGAAGAGATGGAGAGACATAGATACCTTGGGTCAGATTTTGAAGCTAGTATTTCAGGACCTGTCAGTATATTAAATGAAAATAAAGAAAATCAATTATTCTTTCTATGTGTATGTGCTTACGAGTTTATATTTAATTTCATGTTGGAGTAACATGTGTCCTGATATAGAAGTTTACTAGGTTTTTCTGATATTCTTTCTGTGGCTGCTGTTCATCTTCCTATGCATTTCCACTTGGTGATATGTATTTTCCTGCTGTAATATATAAAATGAGATTCCCATTAAAAAAAACATAAGGAAAACTATGACAAAAGAATTAGGATAAAACGATTCTTTTTTAAAGAAGTTTTGACCGCTTTAGATGGCTTAGTAAGTAGGATATTCAGTCATCTAAATAAGTGTAAAATTCAAAATAATGGTCAGGGATAAAAAAAGAGAGTGCATAATTTTTGGAGAAGAGCGTGGAAAGTGAAAAGGAGACTGATGGACAAATAGAGTCATGGAAGGCTCCAGGGTTTGAGAGTTAGAGGGGAGGGAGGCAGCAGAAGTGGCAAACACTGTCGCCAGCTGTGTGGAAGAAAAGAAAAGACAAACCCCTTGCCTAACTGCAATACGGGAAGATGCGCTTAGTCCTACCTCAACTTGATACACCAAGACGGGTTGATATTCGCGGGTTGATATTCGCGGGTTGATATTCGCGGGTTGATATTCGCGGGTTGATATTCGCGGGTTGATATTCGCGGGTTGATATTCGCGGGTTGATATTCCCGGGTTGCCTTTCTTTTCCTGAGCCTCTTCGGAGGACAAAGGTAGAACAAGAAGATGGCAGGCAGGTGAGTTGAGAGGGAGAGTCTAGGAGGAAAGAAGGGAGGGGAAGCTGTGATCAGGATGTAAATTTAATTAATTATTTAATATATTTTTAAAATGTGTTCAAGTTGAGATGAGCTCAATTCAAGTTATTTTGACATAGCATTATCAATTCATGTTTTGAAACATTCTTCTCCAATCCGCTTAGAAGCATTCCCATAATTATTGAATTTCTACAAACGTTTATTAGTGGAAAGAATCCTTGTATTAAGCTCTTAAATTGCCATCTTCCTTCATTCCTAAAGGGGTAAAGGTAATCACAGCAGCTTTAAGCTACGAAAACAGTTATTAAAATGAATAGACCACCTACCGAGTAGAAATATATATTTACACACAACATACATAGTATCCCAAATGTTTATAATATTAACTCATTTGTAATAGAACAATTGATTTTAAAATAGAAAATGTATACAAACATATATTTCTCAAAATACAATTAAGTATTTGTGAGTAAAATGAACACAGACATTGATGATTATTAATCTTCAGAGAAAATCAAATAAAGTAACCATGAAATATTACCTTATATCTACTAGAATGACCTCTATTAAGATAAGATGGATATCAAGGTTTAGAACGGGAAGAGAGAAAGAAAGAAGAATGTGGGTTCAGTGATAGGCTGATATAGAGGAGTACAAACATTGTGCGATTTGGCAAAAAACAAAACTATGTTATGTGACACATACACACATTATTTTACTCATAGGAGAATCTAAACAGACAAGATTTGAAAACTCCAAACAACCCAATAAATAAATGGATAATGAGATCAATAGGTTGTTATTGAAAGGTAAAGTTCACTGGACAATGGATGTGAAAAAATGTTCAAAATCCTACATCAGGTTAGAAGAACAGGGTAAAACTAAATAGACTCCATCTCATTTAAGCCAGTGAGGTTATAATAATAAATAACAAATCAATAAATAACAAATGCTGGCAAGGCTATTGGAAAATAAATATCTGCTTATTGTTGTAGTAATATAAATTAGTTATGAAACAATGGAAATCATTACAGAGATTTCTCAAAAAAAGAATTAAAAATAGCAAAGAATATGTCTATCACTTCTGGGTACATACCCCAAATCAAAGTCAATATATAAAAAAGACATTTGCTTACCCATATTTATTGTATAATAGCTCATAAAGACAAATTACAGCATTAGCCTAGGTGCCAAGAAAGCAGAATAAATAAATAAAATGTGGTATATGTAAACATTTAAGATGTATTCAGCTAAAAATAGGTTAAAATATGTCATTTGCCAGAAAATTGATAAACTTGAAATAATCATATTAAACAAAGGAATCCAGAATTAAAGACAAATTTCACATTTTGCCACTAGATCTTATGTAGAGGCAGAAAGTCATTTATACACAGATATCTTGAAAGTGGAAAGGAGATTGACAGAAGCAAGGAAATTATTGTAAGGGGAAGAGAAAATGGAAGAATATGTGTTTGCTATGGTCAAAATGCACACTACACTGAAAGGAAATTTTATGAAGTCCAGTTCTATGCACAATGGATAGATGTCAACAAACAGAACGTGAAAGAAAAGACTCATAGGAGTTAAGGTCTGGCTGCCATTTATAAAAAGATAAATGAAGATGGGAGACAGAGGAGCTTTTATTGGTCAATGTAACTTGATTAGAAAAACTGAGTAAGTTTAAGGCATAGAATAGTGCCTATGACAAAAAAAACACACTGCATATCTTTTTCATATATATTTATATTACAATGTATTCCCTTTGTATCCCAGCTGTAGCCCCATCCTTATTAGGGAGCCCATTTGGAAACTGAGCTGCCATGGTCTACCTCTGTGCAGGTGGTCCAGGTTATCTCCAAGAATGGTCCTTGGTTGGAGTATTTGTCTCAGAAAAGACCACTAGGACCAGACAGAGGGCCTCTGAAAGACTACCCAGCAGGGTATTAAAGCAGATGCTGAGATTCATAGCCAAACTTTGGGCAGAGTGCAGGGAGTCTTATGAAAGAAGGGGGAGATAGAAAGACCTGGAAGGGCCTGCAGCTCCACAAGGAGAACAACAGAACTGCATTATCTTTTTAAAACTGCATATAATAAAAACTTCCAGTGGAACCCTGGGGAAAAGAAGCCATGAAGTTATAGATAGGTGTGTGAACAAGATTGATTGTGTACATTTGTGTATGTATATCTTCTGGTGCATATATATGTGCGTATATGAATATGCGGTGCTGGGACATGTTGGGTTCAATGAACAGCCTCCAGATTGACTCCCCAGGTGTTGTCCATCTGGCATGAGACTCAGTAGTGTGTGCTGTTCAGTGAGTCCCATGAATCTTCCTGCTTTTGTCTTTACAGTGCTGATTACAAGCAGGTGCCATCAGGCCTGGGTTTCTTTCTTTCTTTTTTATAATCTTGTGTATTGATGTGTACACTCTTTGATATAGGTTCAGACTCAACTCCTCTCACACGTGTGAGGACTACTTTATCCACTGAGCTATTTTCTCAGATGTCCTGCATGTTTTTAATAGGGTGTTACAGGGTGTTTTGAGCCCTCAAACTACATACACTGAAAGTCTAATATTTAGGAAAATATCAGAAGGCATTTGGAGACAGGAACCTTGAAGGAATAGCTACCTTGAAATGAGGTAAGGTGGCTTCTAATACAATATATCTAGTGCCCTCATAGACAAAAACTTGGCCATGAAGTGCTAAAGAGAGAACAAGAAATGAAGAAGGAGTAACACCTCCAAGGCAATACGAGTGACCACTGAAGGGAAAACCCACCTCTTTGACTTCAAACCTTGGGCTTATTTAAAAACAAACAAACAAACAAAAAAGCAAAAACAAAGAACTTCTCTATGGTGCCTGTGAGAGAAAAGAGAATAGCAGTTGGGGCCCTGGATTCCAGGGCTACATGACCTAGGTTTATGTCTGGCTTCTACTTTATCACCTGTCCTAGTTTGCTTTACCTCTCATCTAGACATTGCTTAGAGTCACCTGAGAAGGCAATCTAAATTGAGGAGTTGCCCAGATCTTATTGGCCGGTAGGAATATTTTGGAAGGATTGGTACATTTCTTAACTGTTGTAGGTGGGCTTAGAAAACCATGGGCAGCATCACCTCCCATAGTCTGATTTGGGCTTTCTAAGAAATCCACCTATGTAATTGTAAACTACATAGCCTATGGTACTTTGTTAGTGAAATCTTGCAGACTTAAGAAAGGAAATAAACAAGTTCTATGCAGACACAGAATTTAAGGTAAAGAATTAACTGATCAATACAATTCTGATTCTTAAAGTCATATTTTCTCCCAGCCTTTGTATTTTCTTGATGTATAAGAACGAGAATTGAGTGCAACACGAGCAAAGCAGTGTCACTTAGTTGAGTAGTCAGGCATAACATTCGTGGCCAGGGCCTCTATTACTTTTGCTGCAATAGATCATATTTGGTTAAGTGTTCAATGAAGCTACTCTGTGTTATAGATTACACCAGATTGCTAGTATAGAAATATGGAAATGAGGTTGACTCATGTGCAGTCTCCTGAGTGCATGCTCATACTCCATTTACAGGGTGCCTTTACACCAGAGAACACATCTCAAAACCAAAGACAGGGATCTTAAAACATTTAGCCATCTTCGGAATTAAACTATCAACCATTTTCTCTCCAATATTTCTTAGCAATGTCTTCCGGAGTCCATAACACTGTGAGAATTCACCAAGCTGTAACATTAGTTTTAGTTTTGATTCAAATAGGTATGTTATACTTTGGCAAAATATTTCTAAATATGATGCATACATAGAGGAATATACAAGTGATTACTTGTGGTCAAAAAATCATAAAACATATCTGCACTGAAGGAGTATGAACTTTCGAGTATTCTGTATTGCTCATGACATGCTTGATATTCACTGATTTCTAAGGTCCAAGTTAGATTTAAGCTGAATTTAATTTTTTTTCTGAATTCTATTAAAACATACTTCATTTACAAAAATATATCCATGGTGTTAAATAGTGATGGGAAATAAAATTTCTAGTATTAGTTTTATATATCTATACCTCTACTAAGTATTACTTATGACTTGATAAGATTATAGAATTGAGATAAGAGAATTGGGGGGGGGTTCATGTTTTACTTTGTTAGTACCGCCATCTTAGCTGCTTATGATTTCAAATAGTCACAGAGATTGAAAAGGCACTAGACTCAGATAATTTTCTTTCATGTTGTCTGTACTAAGGATTTAGACAGATAAATACATATTGTTTAAATCAAACATACTGTTCAATTACATTTTGGCTATCATTACAGTTATGACACCGTGTTAGCTGTTTTGTTCTTTGAATGCCAGGAAATGACCGTAAGAATGATTCAGGCAGTGACTGCTTCAAAAACTGTTGAACTGAATGAGGGTCAGCATCGCAGAGATGCAAATCCCCATGTACTTTCATTATCACATCTGTTATTGTCTCATTCTTGGACTTGAAATTCACAGTAATTAGTACTTTCTAGTTTGGCTACTCAAGAAATGTGTTTCTACCTGGCTAAGTTCCAGGAAGTAAAGGAGTTTGATTTATTATTCAGCAGTTTTCTATAGCACTTTCAGGAGCCACTCCAGAGTCTTTTATTACATTAACTCATCACATTCTCATAGGAACTGCTTTATTCAATTATTTAAAAAAATGAAAACAGAGAAGGTGCCTGGTTAAGTTGCTGAAAGTCAGTAAGACCCAATGTTCTAGTTTACTTTCTGTTTCTGTGATAAAATACTGTGACGACGCCTGGGATGCAAAGTACCTAACCTGTGATTGATATAAAAATAAATTAATTAATTTAAAAAATACTGTGATGACAGGTAACTTGGAAAAGGAGAGAGTTGATTTGGCTTATACTTCCAGGTCACTTCCAGCCCAGCATTGAGAAACTTCAGGGCAGGTGTTAAAGGTAGGAACCTGAGATGGAAAATGGAGAATAGTACATGCTGGTTCACCTAGTCTCAGGCTGTTAGAAAGCCCCAAACAAACTGCAGGAGGTGATGCTGCCCATGGTTTCATAGGTCCACCCACAACAGTTAAGGAATGCATCAATCCCTCCAAAATATTCCTACAGGCCAATAGGATCTGGGCAATTCCTCAACTTAGATTGCTTTCTCAGGTGACTCTAAGCAATGTCTAGATGAGAGGTAAAGCAAACTAGGATACGTGATAAAGTAGAAGCCAGACATAAATCTAGGTCATGTAGCCCTGGAACCCAGGGCCACAACTGCTATTCTGTTTACTTTCACAGTCACCATAGAGAGAAGAAAGAAAATTGCATCAAAAGATCACAGAAGAAACAGAATTTGGCTGGATCCAGGGCTCATTTAAGGAAAGATCTTTTAAGTTCTCACTTATACTGAGTTGGTCATCCTTTATCAGGTATGACTAATAAGAAGGTCATATCTATTCAAATAAAGATTGACTTAATAGTTTATAATGAATGGATAGTCATAAAAATGTCAATAGTAATTTTCCTGTTAATAAAGAGAAGGAAATAAAAAATAAAATTACTATTAGATGACAAGTTGGGAAATAGAGGAAAGCAGCAGAGAGAAAGTAGCCTAATAGCAAAAATAAAGGAGAGGGAGAGAAAGCATGGATTATTTTTTTAATACATAAAACCTGAAGGTAACACATAAAGAGAAGAGAATAATAACTATGTCTTTATAGGTAGAAAGCCAGTCACTTGTTCTTATCTTGTTCACAGCAAATTCCCAGAATTTGTTAGCACTCTCTTTCCCATGCAAAGATGTGTTTGAAAGACTTTTTTTTTTTTGACCAGCATAATCACCCAAAGAAACAATCTTGATTTTCTTTTATCGTTATTTTTATTATCATTACAATTTATTCAATTTGTATCCTGGCTGTGGCCCCTCTCTGGTCTCCTCCCAAGCCCACTCTCTCTCCCTCTTCTCTCCCTCCGTCTTCCCTCTCTATACCCCTCTCCTAGTTCACTGATAGGGGAGGTCCTCCTCCCCTTCTATCTGACCCTAGCCTATTAGGTCTCATCAGGACTGGTTGCATTGTCTTCCTCTGTGGACTGCCATGGTGGCACCCTGCAGGGGGAGGCGATCAGAGAGCCTGCCACTATGTTCAGGCCAGAGAAAGACCCTGCTCCTCTTACTAGGAAGCCCATTTGGAGACTGAGTCTATGGACCTCCTCTGAGCCAGGGCTTTAGGTCCTCTCCATGCATTGCCCTTGGTTGGGGTATTATTCTTTTCAGGGCCCCCAGGGCTCAAGTTTTTTGTTGTTTTTTGTTTTTGTTTTTGTTTTGTTTTGCTTCTGTTGGTTTGCTTTTGGAGCTCCTGTCCCTTCCAAATCTTTCTGTCTCCCCCTTCTTTCATAAGACTCCCTGCACTCTGCCCAAATTTTGGCTATGAGTCTCAGCCTCTGCTTGGATACCTTAATCAGTAGAGTATTCCAGAGATCATCTGTGGTAGGCTCCTATACTGTTCCCTGTCTTCCCCTGCTTCAGATGTCTATGGTGTTTGTCCTTCCAAATAAGGATTGAGCATCTTCCTTAGGTGGTTTTCTTATTTACAGAGTTTTGCTGCACTTTTCTTTTCATATATGAAAATGTATTCTCATCCCAAGGCATTCCCCCAATGAATCTTGCATTACCATTATGACTTTGCTCACTGCTCCTATTTCTAAAAATGCACAAACTGTTTTAATCTTTGGAAGTGATGAAACATTTCATAATCATTTAAGAGAATGATTTAGGATCGGTATGTCAGGGGCTGCTTATGGAAGGAAGTCACTCCTTACAGATAACCGCCATTCAGATTCTTTAGGAGAGTATTCTGGAGAAAAATGTTGGAAAAAGAAAGTTTAAAAATGTGAAAACCTCCCCTATCAGTGGACTTAGAGAGTGGTAGGGAGGAGATAAGAGAGGGTGGTGGGATTGGGAGGGAATGAGAGAGGGGTCTACAGCTGGACTACAAAGTAAATAAACTGTAACTAATATAAAAAACCAAAAAATTTAATTTGAAAAATAGTGAAAACAAATATGTCTTTTTCATTGCATGAAAATACATAATGATAATTTTCTTGTTAATTTTAATGCTTTGTTTTCTGTGATTGTTTCAAAAATTGTCAATACTCCAGTATTTATAGTTCCTGCAATCCTTCATTAGTTCCCAACTATCAGTGTTTGATTAATATTTATACTCTGCTGTCATTTTTGTGTTTCACCTGATTTCTTGGGAATGATAGGACCATATACTCTTGTGCTATTCAGAGAATTTAGAAATTGCCATATGTTTATCATACTTTTCTAATGTTTTAATAGTATTGGCACTACTTGTTGACCTTTTAAATATTACTGCTTTCATTTACTTATTATTTAGGGAAAGATGAAAAATTGCACATTTTACTTACCAAGAGGTGATTAAATAATATATTTACTCATTCAGAATATTCAAAAATTTTTATCCAAATTTTCCGATGAAAAAATTAAATCAAAGGTTACATGAACAAATTAATTTTAGGAGAAAAAATGTCTGTTTCTATTTGAGCTCTGGAAACATGAGAATAAAATGTTCTGGGCGCATAAACAAAGACTTATTTCATGCTAGAAATGCATCATTTCAATAATAAATCCCTTAGCATCTTTTTACATTAGTGACATGTATTAGATTGAAAAGACTGAAATATATTTTACAATTAAAATCCACACAAATAGAATACTGGAGAGATTATTGGTTAACAGAGCTGACTGTTCTTACAAGGACCCAGGTTTGGGTCCCAGAATACAAGCTGAGCAAAACCAAGAATCTGTAACTCCAGCTTCTGGCCATCCTACATCCTTTTCTAGCCTTCACAGGTACCTGTGTTCATGTACACATACTCCCCCAGACACACCTTAAAAATAAGTATTTTAACTTATGCAAACAGAGAGGAAGTATAAAGCAGAAAAACCAGAAGTTACACCAAACAATAAAATCAAAATTATGCATTATTTTATATAGATAAATAGGTTTAAATTAGAAAATCTCCCTATAATTAACTTTGTCTTATAATAGTCACCACTAAATTTTGAAAATTCCCATATTCATGATTTCAAAAGCACAGTGAATATGAGAGGGTCGAAGGTTTTAATACCAACTGACAAAAATCCAATATTCCATTTACATTAATTGATTTTACATTTTATAATTTGTGTAATGAGTAAACATATTATATGATTACACAATCATCTCACATTTATATCAATGAAAAGATCTTTTTAAAATATTTTATATTTACTTTATTTTATGTGTGTTACTATTTGGCCTGTGTGTATGTATGTGAACCATGTGGGTGCTTTGTGTCCACAGAGGTTGAAAGAGCCATTAGGTACTCTAAAACTGGAATTACACATGGTCAAGAGCTATCATGTGTATCTTGATAAACATATCTGTGCCCCAGGTTTTAATTGCTGAGCCATCTCTCCAGGCCCATCAATGAAAACATCTTCTACTGATGACTCTGCCATGAACTTGAAAGGGAACATTGTAAGAAAAAGATGTAATTCTTTATATGTCACCTCATCCTACTACCATCTAAGCTTTTAGAACTTTAAGTTGTATTAAATGAATTTTAAATTAATATGAGTACATAGCTGTATACATAGATATGTACGTTTCATAGTCATCTTACTTAATGCAATAGAGCATGCACTGTGCTTTCTAAGAACTTTTCTTTTAAAACATCCTTTGATTTATTTTTAAATGTCTTCTTTCACAGTTTCACATATATGTATATCTATGTGCATATATAATGCTTTGCCCACTCTCTCTTCCTTATTATTTATAATTTCTTTATCCTTTCTGCAAAATGTCTCTTCTTTCCATGGCCTCTCCTATTTTCATGCTGTGTTTGTGTGTGTTTAATGAGGGTTATCTGCATGAGCATGATGAGGGTTTACTTCCTTGAGTGGGAGTAATGTACAAGTGGCTACATTATTATGCAATATAACTACCCATTACCCTAACTTTTAAGTACATATAAGTTCTTTTGGAAGAACGAGACCTTATGAAGTCCCCATCCACTCAGAATTGAATATCTCTGGACCAGTCCTGTACAGATAACCACTTGTATCTTGAGTTTAAGGTACAAACATTATGTCACTTCCAGACAGAAGTAGTTTATAGCACACTCCTCCATACTCTAACTTCTAGATTCTTCTCCTCCTTTTTATATTATAGTCCTTGAATTTTTATTTTAATTCATTTTTATTTTATATACATTGATGTTTTGTCTGCATGTATGTATTTATGAGAGAGGTTAGATTACTGGAACAGGAGATATGGACAGTTATGTGGGTGCTGGGAATTGAACCCTGGTCCTCTGGAAGAACAGCCAGTGCTCTTAGCCGCTGTGCCATCTCTCCAGCCCTCTCCTTGAATCTTGAAAAAGACAATATAAGTATCTAAGTTGGGATTTAGAACAAAATGACTAGTCACTTATCCTCAGCATATTGACTATTTCTAGGCCTTTACATTGACAGTCACCTTTTGCAAATAGAAACTTCTCTGACAGAGGCTGGCTGGGTAATATCTGATTTTTTGTTCCTGATAATTTATTGGGATTGTATTCTGTAACTATTTAACTTTTCTACACAGTACTAAAACTATAATTTTGTGTACAATTTTGATCTAAGCTGAGTTACCTTAAAAAAAAGGAAAGAAAGAATAACTTGAAGAGATTCAATGTTTTACATGACTGCTGCCCAAAATGTATCTATCATTCTTTTTTGTAAACTCTTGTGTGGAGGTAAAGAATGTTGACGGGGGCTGGAGAGATGGCTCAGAGGTTAAGAACACTGGTTATTCTTCCAAAACTCCTGAGTTCAATTCCCAGCAACCACATGCTAGCTCATGACCATCTGTAGCAAGATCTGGTTCCCTCTTCTGGTATCTAGGTAGAATAGTGTATAAATAATAAATAAATACCCACCCCCTCAAAAAATACTCATTAGAGATCCAAGATAGCAGCACTTATCACACATGTGTCTTATCAGCAGGACAACAGTGACTACACAGTGATCCACAGATGGAACTGTAGGCCCACAAACACCACCACCTGGGTCTCCCAGTCTTTAGGAGATGCCCTAGTGAGGGAAACAAGCTGGACCAACCTCAGGTCACCCAACTAATGCCCAGAAGAGTTCCCTGTTTTCCATGGGCAAGTGGTGTCAGCATAGAGCCACTGGCCTGCACACTGCTCTCACCAGCATATGAATAACTCCTGGGTACTGGGACAAGCAGCTTCAACCTCAGGCCTTCTGAGGCCTGGCAACCATCGGAAGTGCTCACAGTCACTGCTCCAAAGCAAAACCTGTCTCCCTAGAAAGGCCAACCAAATCTCTGGGCTCCCTGGTTCTCCAAAATGGCTGTACCTAGCAAGCACAGTGTCAGGCAAGCTACAGCTCATTAACTTCAGAACAAGAGAGCCAATGGCAGGGCAGATGATTCTAGGACTTCTCCTGGTGAGAGGAGAACCCCTGAACTTCTGAGGAATCAAGTTAGTCCACAAGATCATATATCTGAAGAGGCCTCAGAAATTCCTTGAAAACCACCCTCCAATCAGAGACCATATCCACTAATCTGAGGAGGACACCTGTGGAAACAACCAGCTTCCTGCCCAAGGCTCTTTTCCTCCACCACCCTCACCACTGCCAGAGAGAGAGAGAGAGAGAGAGAGAGAGAGAGAGAGAGAGAGAGAGAGAGAGAGAGAGAGAGAGAGAGAGAGAGAGAGAGAGAACTCCAGCAGGCACCAGAAACTACAAATGAAAACCAGGGACAACCAGATGGCTAAAGGACAGTGTGAAAACAAAATCAGCAAAAGCCAGAGCAATATGACATCCTCAGAACCCAGTTATCCCAAGGCAAGCACAATAAAAACACAAGAATATGGTCTAAAATATGTGCTTATGAAGATGATAACATAGAAAAAATAAAATCCACAAAGAGATATAGTAAGATACAGTTGAACAGACTGAATCTTTTAGAGTGGTCTGTAGAGAGAAAATGAATAAATCACTCAAAGAAATATCAAAAAAAACACAAATAAATAAATAAATACAGGAAAACACAAACAAACAGGTGAAGAAAAACAATAAGAAGATTCAAAATCTGAAGATGGAGATGAAAACAATAAAGAAAGCACAAACTGAGGAAATATTGGAGAGAGAGAACTTAGAGAAGGAAACAGGAAATACAGATTTAAGTATCGCCACAGAGTACAAGATAGAGGAAGGAATCTCAGGTATAGAAGATAAAATGGAAAAAATGAATGCATCTGTCAAAGAAAATGTTAAATCTAAAATTTTTCTGACAAAAAACATCCAAGAAATCAAATATACAATGATTTTTTTTTAAATCCAAAATAGTAGGAATAGAGGAAAAAGAATTTTCTGAGCTCCAAGTTTCAGAAAATATTTTCAACAAAATCATGGAAGAAAATTTTACTTATCTAACCAAAGAAATGCCTATAAGCATGCAAAAGGCCCACAGAACATCTAATATATTAGACCAGAAAAGAAAATTCTTCTGCCACATATTAATCAAAAACTAAATGTACAGAACAAATAAAAAATATTAAAAGCTTTTGGGAAAAATACCAAGTAACACATTATGACAAACCCATTAGAATCACACCTAACTTTTCAACAGAGACTATGAAAGTCAGATGCCATGCACACACTAAGGGAACAGAGGTGTCAACCCAGACTACTATACTCAGCAAAACTTTCAATCATAGATGGAAAAGACAAGATATTCCAAGACAAAACAAATTTTAAAAGTATCTATTCACAAATCCAGCCCTCCAGAAGGCACTATAAGGAAAAACATAACCCAAGAAGGCAAACTATGCCCAGTAAAACATAGGAAATAAATAACTTCACTACAGCTAATGTAAAAGTAGACAAGCACACACACACACACACACTACCACAACCAACATCAAAATAAAAGGAACTAACAATCAGTGGTCATTAATCTCTCTCAACATCAATTGACTCAACTCTCCACAAAATAAGACACAGAGAACAGAATGGATGCATAAAATTGACCCAACATTCTGCTGCATACAAGAAACATACCTTTGCCACAAAAATAGACATTACCTAAGAGTAAAGGGCTAGAAGAAGGTTTTTGAAGCAAACAGACCCAAAAAGCAAGCAGGAGTAGCCATTCTAATATCTAATAAAATAGACTTTCAACCGAAACAATTGGTTGAAAACCAAGAAAATAAATGTTACTGGTGGATCCAAGATGGTGGTGGCGAATGCTCATAGTTTCTGAGAGGTAGAGGACCTGAACCGCTAGAGTCAGCCTCCCTCTTCCTCTGTACAGCCCACCGCTGGCTCACTGAGATTCTAAGCACAGAATTCACTGCCTGGGGACTGCCTTTTCAATCCACGGGGTCTCCCAGCCACTGACTGTATGGCCTGCCCAAACCCAGGAACCAGAACACCCAGGTCTGGAAAACACAGTGCAGGTCCTCTGGACTTCCCAGAAAGCATCTGGACCAGCATCCGAGTCTGCAGCTGCAGCTGGACTTCCTAATCTGGCTCATGTAGCAAAACTGAGCGGGGCCACAGCAGAGAGTGGAGAGCCCTGATGCCCCCATCCTTGCTGAAGTGACCTGCTTGAGAGTACAGCTGAAACAACAATGCACACATTGAAACCACAGAACCTCTCTCAACTTCCTGAAGAGTTCTCTAGACAGGAGAGAAAGACGGTACCAGTCTGAACTGCAGATTCCAGGAACAAACAGGGAAGGTTACGGATAAGCAAGTGGCCAGGAGCAGGTGAAAGAACAATTCTAACATAAATCAGGACATTATGGCTTCACCAGCAACCCCCAAATTGATGGACACTCCAATTCATCTAAAACACAGGAAAATGACTTTAAAGCTATGCGTATCC
This sequence comes from Pachyuromys duprasi, assembly GCA_028658305.1. Lineage (NCBI taxonomy): Eukaryota > Metazoa > Chordata > Mammalia > Rodentia > Muridae > Pachyuromys > Pachyuromys duprasi. Next base: position 2,272,696 of record CM053763.1, read on the forward strand.
AATTATTTGAAGCACATAAAAGAGAAAACAACCAAATCTCTCAGAGCAATAGCCATACAAATACAAACAGTTTAAGAGGAAACAGACAAATCTCACAAAGATTTGGCTAACCAACTGGATAAGGAGGGGCACTACATTCTCATAAAAGGAAAAATCCACCAAGAGGACATCACAGTTCTGAACATCTATGCTGCAAACACAACAGTACATACATTTCTAAAGGAAACTTTATTAAAACTTAAATCACACAATGATACCAACATCTTAATAGTGGGAGACTTCAACACCCCACTCTTACCAAGGGAAAGATCATCTGGAAAGAAGTGAAATAGGGAAATAATGACACTTACAGAAGCCCTAACTCATATGGACCTAATAGATATCTACAGAACTTTTCACCCAAACTCAAAGAAGTATAACTTCTTTTTAGCACCTCACAGAACCTTCTCCAAAATAGACCATACAGTTGGTAACAAAGCCAGCCTCAACAGATACAAGAAGATTGAAATAATTCCCTTTAATCTATCCAACCACCATGGACTAAAACTGGATCTCAACAACAATATCATTAGCAAAAAACCTACACACAAATGGAAACTGAACAACTTGCTACTCAATGACAGCTGAGTTAAGGAAGAAACAAAGAAAGACATTAAAGACTTCCTAGAATTCAATGAAAATGAAGACACAACATACCCTAATTAATGGGACACAATGAAAGCAGTGCTAGGAGGAAAATTCACTAAGTGCCTTCAAGAAGAAATTTGTGACATCTCATACAAGCAACTTAATGGCCCAACTGAAAGCTCTAGAAAATAAAGAAGCAAATACGCCCAAGAGGAGCAGACAGCTGGAAATAATCTAAATCAGGGCTGAAATCAATCAAGTAGAAACAAATAAAACTATTCAAACAATCAATGAAACCAAGAGCTTGTTCTTTGAGAAAATCTACAAGATAGATAAAACCATTAGCCAAACTAACTAAAAGGCAAAGAGAAATTATCCAAATCAATAAAATCAGAAATGAAAAAGGGGACATACCTACAGCCACTGAGGAAATCCAAGCAATCATTAGGTCTTACTACAAAAACTTATATGCCACAAAATTTGAAAATCTAAAAGAAATGGACAATTTTCTAGATAAATTCCATCTACCAAAATCAAGTCAAGATGAGGTAGGAAGGTTGAATTTTCTTATATCCCCCAAGGAAATAGAAGCAGTCATCAACAGTCTCCCTTCCAAAAAAGGCACTGGGCCAGATGGATAGAGTGCAGAATTCTACCAGACCTTCAAAGAAGTGCTAACTCCAATTCTCTTCAAACTATTCCACAAAATAGAAACAGAATGAACACTACCAAACTCATTCTATGAAGCCAAAGTCACCTTGATACCAAGACCACGAAAAGACCCAACAAAAAAAGATAACTTCAGACTTACCTCTCTTATGAACATTGATGCAAAAATACTCAATAAAATACTTGCAAACCGAATCCAAGAGCACATAAAAGATATCATCCACCATAACCAAATAGGCTTCATCCCAGGTATGCAACATACAGACATTCATCAATGTAATCCACCATATAAATAAACTGAAGGAGAAAAACCACATGATCATCTCCTTAGATGCTGAAAAAGCATTTGACAAAAGCCAACACCCATTCATGTTTAAAGTTTTGGAGATATCAGGGATACAAGGCACATACCTAAACATAGTAAAGGCAATATACAGCAAGTCTAGAGCAAACATCAAACTCAATGTAGTGATGTATCAGAGCAGATATTAAGACTCGAGATCAAGCCTCTGACAGAGGGCGAGAAGTAATGATAGATCTGGGGGAGGTTGTTGAGACTTGGGGAGAACAAGAGCTCCACAAAGACCAAACTGAGCAGGGCACAGGGGTCTTGTATGAGACGGTTTCTACAATCAAGGACCATGTGTGGCTGTGGCCTGGAACCC
>CM053763.1:2275156-2298305 GCA_028658305.1 Pachyuromys duprasi
ATATGGATATGGCCTAGAACCCCTGCTCAGATGTGGCCCATGATAGCTCATTGTCGAACTGAAGACCCTAGTAAGGGAAATAGGGACTTCTTCAGTCTTGAACTTGATGGCTGACTCTTCGACTCTCCCCCATACATGCCAGGGAGTAACAGCCTGGCTAGATCCCAGGAGAGGGCATTGCAGCCAGCCCTGAGGAGACAAGATGATCTGGAGTCAGATGGAAGGGGAGGAGATCCTCCCCCATTGGTGGACTTGGAGGGGGAGGGGAGGAGTTGAGGTAGGGTTGGGGAGGGTGGGAGAGAATGAGGGAGGGGGCTACACATGGGATGCAAAAAACCTAACCTGTGATTGATATAAAAATAAATAAATTTATAAAAAATTTGGGCTATGTAGCTAAACAGAGAATTCTCTATACAGGAATGTATAATGGCAGAGAAACACTAAAAGAAATGTTAAATGTCATTAGTCATCAGGGAAATGCAAATTAAAACGACCCTGAGATTTCACCATACACCCATCAGAATGGCCAAGATCAAAAACTCAAGTGACAACACATGCTGGAGAGGTTGTAGAGAAAGGGAAACCCTCCTCCACTGCTGGTGGGAATGTAAACTTGTACAACCACTTTAGAAATCAATCTGGCACTTTCTCAGACAATTAGGAATAGTGCTTCCTTAAGATCCAGCTATACCACTCCTAGGCATATATCCAAAAGAGGCTCAAGTACACGTTAAGGACATTTGCACAATCATGTTTGTAGCAGCTTTACTTGTAAGGGCCAGAAGCTGGAAACAACCCAGATGCCCCTCAACTGAGGGATGGATACAGAAATTGTGGTACATCTACACAATGGAATATTACTCAGCAATAAAAAACAAGGAAATTATGAAATTTGCAGGTAAATGGTGGGAACTGGAAAAGATCCTCCTGAGTGAGCTATCCCAGAAGCATAAAGACACATATGGTGTATACTCACTCATATAGATATGTAGTACAGAATAAACCTACTAAAATCTGTACAGCTAAAGAAACTAATCAAGAGGGAGGACTCTTGCTAAAATACTCAGTCCACATTCAGAAAGGCAAAGAGGATGGACATCAGAAGGAGAAAACAGGGAACAAGGTAGGAGCCTCTGAAACAGGGAACAAGAGGGCCTCTGAAAGGCTCTGCCTGCAGACTATCAAAGCAGATGCTGAGACTTATAGCCAACTGTTGGGCAGAGTGCAGGGAATCTTATGAAAGAAATGGAAAATAGTAAGACCTGGAGAGGACAGGACCTCCACAAGGAGAGCAACAGAACTAAAATATCTGATCATAGGGGTCTTTCCTGAGACTGATACTCCAACCAAGTACCATGCATGGAGATAACCTAGAACCCCTGCACACAGATGTAGCCCATGGAATTTCAGTGTCCAAGAGGGTTCTATAGTATTGGGAACAGGGACTGCCTCTGACATGAACTGATTAGTCTGCTCTTTGATCACCTCCCCCTGAGGGGGAAGCAGCCTTACCAGGCCACAAAGGAAAACAATGCAGCCACTCCTGATGAGACTAAATAGACTAGGATCTGAAGGAAGGCAAAGAAAACCTCCCCTATCAGTGGACTTTTAGAGGGGCATGCGTGGAGAAGGGAGAGGAAGGAAGGGTTTGGGAGGGGAGGAGGGAGGGCAATACAGGGGGTATACAAAGTGAATAAAGTGTAATTAATAAAAAATTTTTAAAAAAAACAAGGACATCATGAAATTTGTAGGCAAATGGATGGATCTGGGAAAGATCATCCTGAGTGAAGTACCACAGACCCAGAAAGACATGCATGGTATATACTCACTTATAAGTGGATAGTAGCCATATTACAAGTTACAGAGCCAAAGAAGCTAAGTAACAAGGAGATTCCTAGGGATGATGCTCAGTTCTCATTCAGAAGTTCAAACAGTATAGACACAAGATTTTTTTAAAGAGAGGTAGCAGGATGAGAATGTTCCATAGATGTCCTCTGAAAAACTTTATTCAGCAGAAATCAAATCAGATGCTGAGACTCACAGCCAACTTTGGGCAAAGCACAGAGATTCTTATGGAAGAGTTGAGGGACGGAAGGGCCTGGAGAGGTCAGGGGATCCACAGGAAGACTAACAGAGCAAACAAATCTGGGCCTAAGGTAGCCTGCATAGATTAGTGCACCAATCAAGGACCATGCAGGCCCTTTGCTTAGATGTACTAATAGGCAGTTCAGTGTCCATGCAGATCACCCAGTAAGGAGACGAGAGTTCTCTGATATACAATAGGGATAACCATACTACAACCTACAGACCCAAAGGAGTTCAGAGTTTTCTATTCCTGCTCTTTGATAACTTCCCCTGGGTGAGGTGGACTTACTTGGCCACAAAAGTAGAAGATGCTGGCAGTCCTGAAGAGACTTGATAATCTGGCCTCAGTTGGTAAGGGAGGAGAACTCCCTATTTCTGAGGACCATAGGACAGTGATAGGAGTGAAGAATGAGAGAGGGTACAATCAGGAGGAGACAAGGGAGAGGGCTATTACCAGGATGCAAAATGGATAAGTTAATTTTTTTTAAAGGGGAGAAAAGGGGGAATGCTTATCAGTATCATAAACAGTGCACATGCTCTTGTTGTTTTGATGAAGGCATGGCACTGGAAGGATAGAACAAAGTTGCAGAAGTTATTCAGTTGTGCTCCTACATCTTAAGAGGGTTCAAGACTTATGGTGGCTGCTGTCCATGCCTTAAGCTCTTTTCTGTTTTCATCACACTTTGGTTTCACCCGCCACTAATCTTATCTTTCGGTCCTAGAGGAAGAAATGCTGTATATATGTACGTCACTAGTCCCTCCTAGCTCTCACATTTTTGTTTATGCCCTCTCCATAAACCTCTGCTTGTCTATATCTTTTAAGTTAACTCTGTTTTTTTCTGCCTAAATCTGACAGCAGAATCAAAAGAACATGTAAATTATTTCCTTTGGTTACACGTTGTAGTGTTTTTGTCAGAATTTGAATGGTAGTAATGCATAAAAATTCTTAAAACAAGGTAACATTTTAATAATCTTTTGTGCGCATGTGGATGGCTAGCAACCCATTGTTGAGAATGAGAGCCATTGAAGTCTTCTGTGACAACCCCCCTACCAGCCCCTCATAGAGAAACAGTCTAGACAGGAATCCACTGAAGAGAGTCCTTATAAATTGTGAAAGGGATGCTGGAGTGTAGCTCTTCACAGTTGATGGCTTTTGGCAGGGGTGTGGGAAAGAACTAAGTTATCTCTAAGGGGTTAGTCCCTGGGAGTGTGACCATGCTCCAGTGAGTATATGGGATACAAAAATTGGACTTGGTGTAATTTTTTTTTCTTCCTGCAGGGAGGGAACAGGGTGTTAGGGTAGAACTAGGAGGAATGGGAAATGAGTAGTGTGATTGTGTGAAATTTCAAATAATCAAAATAGTATGTTGAAAAATGATTATCTACTTTTATTTTTGTCAATATAGTAGGTAAAATGTCCCATACTAACAGCAAGCACTGTTTTCCTTTCTTTAGGATTACTCTGTATGTGTGTGTGTGCGTGCATGCCTGCGTGTGTGTGTGTGTGTGTGTGTGTCTGTGTGTCTGTGTGTCTGTGTGTTATGTTGTTTACAGAACCGACACAGCAGAATGACTAAAATCTACTAGCTATGTTCACACTTAAATTCAAACACTAGTTCCTTGCATTGTGGTAAGACCTTTTTGAAAAACAAATAAATCTTATGTTTTTTTTTTATAATCTATGAACAAGAGTTAATAAAAGTAGTTCAACAGAGTGATTTGATTAGTCCTACTTGGCCTTTTCTGCCTGTAATTCTATACTCTTAAATCCCCTGCTGCATCAAGACAGAATGATGTGAAAATTTTGAAAATGCTGAACGACACAGCAAAATCAACTCCTTGGATTAACTTACCTATTCATTTGTATGGCAACATTATTTATCGAAGACTAAAGCTCTGGCTACACTGAGGCCAATTCTGTAAACCAGGAGTACTTGTCTAATAAGGGGTCCAGGCTTTTCAATCAATTCACATTTATTATTTATTGCTGCTTCGATATGTGTTAGCAAATTTGATTTTGACAGCTCAAGTTATCAGGAAAGGTATGGAACACCATTTGAAATTAAGTGTCTCACTTCATCTGATATTATAGATGATATTATTTCTCTTAGCAGAGGGAGCTTCACAGGAGTTTTAAAAGTCAAGGGGTCCTGTGACAGGCAGAGGAACGGAATAGTTTTCCGAAGATGAAGCACATGAACCTCAGATGCAGCTCATTTGGCTAGAGGTAATGGTCTGAGGGAGAGGTAATACTAGGGACTTTGAGAGGTTCAATGAAGTGTGGAAAACATAGATAGAGAGCTGACAAATCTTCTGCAAATGTGTAAAATTTGCAATATGAGGCCATAACCTGGAAGGAGCTGTGGTAGATAATGTGCTTGCTTTGCATGTGGCTTTGGTGTTATTGACTTGCTTTCAACAGGTCCTGTGCTGTCAGTTGTTAGGGTGATGGGTTTACCCTGCACATTCTGCCTGCCCTCCATAAGTGTGAGCACAGGCTGTTGAGACATCTGGGAAGGGTTAGGAGGGCAGCCGAAAGTTGTTGAAAGGATGGAGCTAACAAGCAAGAGCACAAATTACGCTTGTAAGCAAGGCATCATCAGTGCTTTGCTGAAACTCTGAACACCCCGATCTGCAGGTGAAGAAGAAAATGTTTTAGAGAGATGGAAAACAAGGAAATGAATGAGTATTTTATGGAATGAGAAATTCATCAGCAATATTTCCATGCATTATTTACCAGGAAAACAATGTACCCAAAAAACTCATAATCTGCTTTGAAAAGACAAAGGTGCTTAAATATCCATCTAAGCTTCTATGTTCAGGAACAAGATTTTGCATTTCAGAATGTGTTTTTCTTTTCTAACATTTAATGTAAAATTTGTCATTGAAGAAACACATCAATGAGATGCAAAAGAGGACAGAAAAGAAGATAGAAGTGAAAGAGTCTTCTATAGAAGCTTCAGATAAATCCAAGAGAAGGTTAAATTCAGTCAGGCCCTGTGCTCTTTGCCAGCAGCCAGCTTGGCCAGCATTGACCAGAGATATGTAACCCCTTGGCTCTCTTGGGAGAATGTAAAGTTCTGTTGGCACATCCGTTTAGATAATTAGCAGAAGATATTATTTCCCTGCTCCATCTGCTTGCATTTTTTCCTAATGATTGGAACACTGAATAATGTTCCTGAGTCCTTGAGCTCAATCGTTGTCATGAAATGGAGCACAACTCAGGGAGAAGGCTGAGGACTAAGAGAGCACCTTAGAGCTCCTGGGGGACAAAAGTCAAAGAGACCGTGGTTGCAGCTAGTGCACCAGAGAGTTCACTATGGCCAATGTACAGATAATTTCTCTTTCAAAAGAATAGCTCAGGAACCAGAAGGCTACAAAACAGTCAAGTATATACCCCTGTACTAATGGCTTTGTACTTGCTGAGAAGACACTGACTTTTAATAGTAACTTATTATTGAAATGAGTACGATTTATAAAATCTTCAGTTAATAGAGAAGCAACAAAGACACTTTATATTGAAAGCAATTTTAGACAAAAAAGGACAAAGCAGAAGGCAAAGCAGTGAATGATTGCAAGACATAGTATGGAGCCATACCAGTAAACATTATAGCATGGCACTATCATAAAAATAGACAGACAGATCAATTGTGGATAATGCATATCCCAGAAATAAATCAATGTGTCTATAGACAATTGATTCTCCACAATGATGCCAGAAAGTTACATTGAAGAAGCACAAACAATTTAATAAATCCCAATAATAATCCTGGGCATCCACATGTAGAAGATTAAAATCTGACTCCACTATCTCTCAGTCAGAGCAAAAGCCAAGTTAAAGTTGAGGAGAGGTAAAACTGTAAGGCCTTGAATATGAAACAACCACAGGAAGTCCTAAGGTAAGTCTTAAAGACAATATTGCAAACAATTGTTATGTGCCTGTGTGTGTGTGTGTGTGTGTGTGTGTGTGTGTGTGTGTGTGTGTGTGTGATAGAGAGAGAGAGATATTTAATTTCTGGCTATGACTGCACACAGGAATTTAAAGCAAAATATGACAAATGGTATTACAGGTCAAACTGTCTCCTGCAAAATACATCAATGGAATAAAAAGAAAACCTGCAGCATAAATAGTTGTGACCCAAATAGCTAACAAAGGTTTGATATCCAGAATATATGAGGGACAACAATTTAATAACAGCAGCAGGACTTGGCGTTATGACCATGGAGACTAGAACAACAACTGTAGATTGGCTCAGCAACCACCCTCACTTGCCATGGAGAAGACCGAGCTGATCCATAAGGCCAAGGCAGGCCTAGCGCTATTATGATATGGCTACCTGTATGAAAGCCATGACAAGCAGAGTGCAGAGCTATCGAACAAGGAACGCAACCTGCTGTTGGTGGCCTACAAGAATAAGATTAGGGGCCTCAGTTCTGCCTGGAGAGTCATTTTGAGCATAGAGCAGAAGACCAACACCTCTGACAAGTTGCAGCTGATCAATGACTATCTGGACAAAGTGGGGTCAAAACTGAGGTTCATCTGTACCACAGCTGATCGGCCCTGTAATTGTTGGATAAGTATTTAATAGTCAATGTAACTAATCCGGAGAGTAAGGTCTTCTAGCTGACAACGAAGGGAGATTATTTCCATCATCTTGCTGAAGCAGCTTGTGGAGATGATAGAAACAAATGATAGATAATTCCGAGGAGGCATTTGATAATAAGCAAGAAAGAAGTGCAACCTCCAAATCCAATCCTCCTGGGGCAGGATCCTAACTGTTCTATATTTTACTATGAGATTCTTAGGAATCCAGAGCTTGCCTGCATACTGGCTAAAATGGCTTCTGATGAGGCCATCACAGAGCTTGATACACTGAACAAGGACTCCTACAAAGACAGCACCCTCATCATGCAGATGCTTAGGTACAACATTATGGACATCAGACAGTGCAGAAGAAGAATGTGATGCAGCAGCAAGGGCCGAAAACTAAAGGCATCCAGGGCTCCTTCCTCCTTCCCCTCAAGAAAACCCTTTACAACATTTCTTATTACACGCGGATGTCCTCTAGCAAGGAAGCCCGTTCATTTGTCTAAGATCAGCTCTCTATATAGTCTTCATTCTGCAGCTTGGGGAAAGCCTCAGCTCTTGGTTTGTGTTGTCTCAGAGTTCCTGGTGTTCAGTTACTTAAGTAGAAAGGTATCAATAGCTTCATATAAACACGAGGAACTACCAGACACCTGTGAAGAGGACCAACAGCACATTTCCTGTTTAAGGAATCTGAACTAGTTCTGCAAATGACTGTGTTTAGTATTACACAGGGTATGGATATGTGGTGCATTACAATTTAAAGTGATTGTAGTAATAACTTCTTGGTTTCTGCATTCCCTCTCTGATCCTTCTTTGGGGTTTTCCTTTCAGAAACAACTTTTCCATGCTTTCACTTCATATTCCTTTTTAGTAGGAATCCAGAAGTGTTAGATTGAATGAGAAAGCACTTAATGCTCCTGGGCTTGGGGGTCACATATTGAAATGTCTCCTATGTCACATATTCTTGAGGTTATATATGTCTTCATTTGCTGTTGTTTAAGTTGACAACTTCCTTCCCCCCCAAAAAAAATCACTTATGCCTCCTAAATAAATCAGTCAATAAATATAAATACAGCAACAAGAATAAAACGCCCAAGTGCTAAAATTAAAGAGGAACAACTTATTTAACTAAAATAATTAAACCTTTATGTGCATGAATGTTTTGCCTGTGTGAATGTATGTGTATTATATGTGTGCCTGTGGTGCATAGAAGTCAGTAGAGGCCATTAGATTCTCTGGAACCAGGTTACTAATAGTTGTGAACCACCACATGTGTGTGAAATTTTAAACCCATGTTCTTTGTAAAAACATCAAGGGTTCTTAACTGCTGAATAATTTCTCTAGCCAGAGGTAAATTATCTGACTAAATACCCCTCAAAAGGAGAAATGTAAATGCCCAATAAATATATAAAAAACTATTCATCCTCATTTGCCCTCAGAAAATAAAAGGGGAAACTACAATGAGAATATCATCTTACCTCAGCTACAATGACTATTAATAAATATATAAATACTTCAAGAATATTCATGAAAAATAATAATACTAATCCTCTGGTCAAAGTTATGGGAAACTGCCTGAAACTTTCTCAAAAAAAGACTAGCACAAGATTTACAGTGAAACCCATTTCCATCAACATTCAAGGAAAGTGAAATCAGCATACAACCCAGTTACTTACAAAGCCATGTTTATTGTAGAAATTTCATAACAATTCAGTTGCGGAATAAATCTGATTGCCAACTAACAGATGAATGAATAAAGAAAATAGTGGCTATGTGATATACTGTTTTGTTATAAAGGTGAATAACATCTTTTCCTGAAAGGAAAATTCTAAGTATTCTCTCATGTGTGGAAGATAAACAATTTAAGAGATCAGCCTACATGTGATTTACTAGAGGCAGGAAGGGAGGTTGTTTCCCCATGTGCAGTATAGTGCAAGCATGTAGTAATATGCTACACAGAATCCCATATATATTTACCAGTGATAATCCATGCCTCATCCTAAGTGAGGTAACCAGACACAGAAAGACAAACATGGCATGTACGCACTCATGGGTGTAAAGTATTCATAGCTGTAAATTAAAAGACAGTCATACCACAGTCCATAGACACAGACAGGCTAAGTAGCAATGAGGGCTTAAGGGAAGGTGCAAGGATCTCCGTGAGAACGGGAGATAGAGTAGATTTTACATGTGGACTTGGGGCCAGTGGAGTTGAATGCAGAAAGACTTGGGTAGAGAGATGGGCAGAGAAAATGCTGACAGAAATTACTGTAATTGGAAAATATTTGTGGGCAATGTGGGAAACCAGTGCAGTGGAAACTCTGTGGAATCTATGAAAGAAATGCTTTCAAAGACACATAGTAATGGGAGACACAGAGCCTGAACTGACTGGCCACTGTAACTGTCACCTTAAAAACTTACTGCCTCTGTCTGCTAACCTAGGCCTAGTCTTGAAATCTTTTAACCTCCATACAATCTAGTCTAGGCCTAGAATGTTTTCGGCCTCTGAAACTTACTGCTGAATAAGCTCACCCTTTCTATCTCTTTCTGAACTCTGGCTGGCTGGTTCAACTCAGCTGTTCAAGCTCACATGCCTCTCCTGGCTGAATGATTCATTCTGGCTTCCCTCAGCTTCTCACTGAATCGCTCTGCTTGGCCTCATACTAACTTTGGAAATGTGTTCTAGTGATCTCGCACCTTCTCATTCTCTATCTTTTTCTGTCTTTACCTGTGTCTAGCTTGTTCTCTCTTCAACCTATCTCTGTAAAACTCCTCTGGTAAAACTGCCTACTCTTTCCTTCTCTCTGATATGTATTCTCTTAAGTAGTTTCCCTTTCCTCCCTGTTATTGTAAGACTTGAGCTTACTCTGTTCTATCAGATCTTTTTTCTGTTTCACCACTTTGCCTCTCAATTAGACATCACTTTCAAATAAGGGTGCTTTCTTCTACAAACTAACTTTACCTTCACTGTTTGGGATTAAAAGTGTGCACTAATGTTGTATCTTCATTCCAGCTCTATCACACAGGCCTAGAATGTCTTTGGATGTGATAAGATCAGCCACATTGCTAGATTAAAATTTCTCTGCAGGCCACCTTTTATAACTGCCCAAGGCCTCAAGTGGAAAGATCGGGACACCAACACAGCCACAAAAACCTTAACCTAAAGTTTGTCCTGTCTGCAGACTGTTCTAGAACCAGAGCATGGAGGAATCATCATTCAAGGGACCAGAGAGACTTTATTCAGAAATTGATTGGAGTTGATGCAGTTGGCAAGGCCAAACATTAAGTGGAGATCTGGAAGTCCTGCAGAGGAGGGTGAGGGAAGGTTTGAGTCACCAGACACTGGAGGGATGAAGCATTAGCACATGGTCCACAAAATCAACTGACTGAGACTCAGCAGAACTCACATAGATCAGAAAGCCTAGACAGTTCCAGTCTCGGTCCTCTGCATATGTGTTATGGCTGAGTAGCTTGAAGTTCTGTGGGATTCCTAGCTGTGAGGACAGAGGTTGTCCTTGACTCTGTTTCCTACTTGTGGGACTCTTCTCCCCCTACTTTTTGCTTTATTCAGCCTTGATGTGATAGTATGTGCCTACTCTTATTGTAGCATGTGATGCTGTGTTTGGTTGTTGTTCCTGGGTGCCTGGTGTGTTCTGAGTAGAGATGGAGAGAGCATGTGTTTGGTCAGAGAGGAGAACAGAGAGACTGGGAGGAGAAGTGGGAGTCGAGATTGCAGTCAAGATATATGAGAAAAGAATAAAAAAGAAAAAATCAAATTTTATCTATAGAAGTCTGTATCATGGCTGGCTCTCTTATGGGTAGAGATTATTAATTAGTTCCAAAAGAGATCATGACATTGACGTGTCTCTGTGTGGTGCATAGTGCCATTCAGTGCACAATGACACACTCAGTTACATCCAGTGGACTGGCTGACTGAACATGCTTCCAAGCAGAGAAGAACAAAGTGAAAAGGAACAGAGAGAATGTACGTTTGCATTTTGAAATGAGTGTTAAATTACTTTTCCAACTCTTAGACCCTTCTCCTGTTTTTTCACTTCAGCCAGTGAGCTGAGTCTTAACAGGAAAAAGGCTTAAAATCTGCTGGAGCATCACGCTTCCTGAGAGGTTTCCTGAGGAAGAGCAATGTGCTAATGTAGGACACAGGCAGCCTGACCCCATGTTTCCAAGGTGATTGTTGTGTTCTTTTAGAAGTTGGATGTCTTGTCATCTCTAAGGAAACATCACGGTCATTAACATTTGCAATTTATTTCTATGATGCACAAAGATTTTATTATTAATAACATAAGAAGACATAAGTTCACGCTGCAGAAGATATAGAATTACAGACAACTCATCCCACTGAAGCTACATATTTTGCTGTTTGTTAGTTTTTTTCAGTTTTAATGATTTAATAAGTGACAAGGTATGAAAAAGGACTTAGGTTTTTTTCAGAATTGGTGTCATATTTCTTTATGCTTGCTGTTTCCTGTGGCAGAAGAATGGTGCTACTATTTTCTTCAAAAAGAACAACAACAACAAGTTTTGCATAATAAAATGATTCTAAATATTTTCTTCATGTCACAATTGAGATGCAATAGAATTTGGAATATAAATCTCTATTTCAAAGCAAAGTTTTGCTTTGTTTATATGAATAAACTAGAATCAAATATGATAATAAATTTCACTGATTAATTGGAATATTATTTGAGTTAATGTTTAAACAAATTACTCTGAAGAATATTATTTTCAAATTTGAATTCTGAGTTTTAATCCTTTGATACCTAAAATAGCAATCAATATTCAATTTACATTATATGATTGAAAAAACAAAACAGACCATGTTAAATTGTTCTATGTTTATGAAATACTTTCTTGCTTGTTGCTCATTAAGCTAATTGTGATGTCTTTCCGCAGCATCCTTTAAAAGTTATTTTACAATGAAGTAGACACATGACTTCATGTCAACTGAAAATAAAATAAAGTATTCATTTTCATAGTTTTAAATGCTAAACGCAGGCCATTAATTTTGCCTTGATATACACCAGGCAATAAAATTATACTAGATTTTAAAATAAACTTTCAGCACTCTCTTTTGTAGCTTGATATGATTAGGCCTTAAAAGCTTAAGAAACTGACCAATATCACAGAGATAGATCAGCAACCTCTGTTTTGCAATGTTACTGGTCACCCATTGATAGACAAATGGATGTTTTACTCCTAACTTCCTGTGACAAAAAGACTTCTATGGTAGTCAATGTTTATTTCAATCTTATAAATCTTCCTAGGAAGACTCATATTAGGTATAATCCAGCCTTCTCTGAGGGGTGAGTTTTAAAGACACACAGCAGCAGCTTGCTGTTTTATACAATTTCTGTTAAAATGGGTATTAAAGTGACCTCAATAACAAAAATAAAAGGTAAACAGTGAAATTTGAAACTGAGTTTTGACTCTCTATATTCTCTAATAATTATTTAATTGAAAGTTGGCATAATTTAATTTCATTAATGACTGAAATCAATAGCTAACTGATTGATTCAGTAACATGGAACACTTGAACTCGTTTGAATCAATTGCTCCTGATACAAACCCCTGTCAGTACACTATTGCATCACCAAGGATGGAACTAGTTGCCACTGTTTTCAATATGATCCTGAAAGACAGACAGACAGAGAGAATGAAATGATAACATAAGTTAATTCCTGTTACTCGTCTAGTATAAAGGACAGAGTGAGCTATAAAAATTTAAAACTACAAATTAAACATAATCGCATATGGTTTCTGTTCTAGTTTGATTCCTACAATTGTGATGTAACATTTTGACAAAAAGAAACCTAGGGGAAGAAATGGTTTATTACATCTTTCTTTATATTAATTACAGTTTATTCACTTCGTATCCCAGTTGTAGCCCCCTCCCTCATCCCCTCCCAATCCCACCCTCTCTCCCTCATCTCCTCCCAAACTCCTCTCCAAGTCCGGGCCTCCTCACTTCCATCTGACCCTAACTTATCAGATCTCATTAGGACTGCACTGTCCTCCTCTGTGGCCTGGCAAGGCTGCTCTGCTCCTCTGGGGGAGGTGATCTAAGAGCAGCCACTGAGTTCATGTCAGAGACAGTCCCTGTTCCCACTATTAGGGAACTCACTTGGATACTGAGTTGCCTTGGGCTACATCTTAGCATGGGTTCTAGTTATATACATGAATGGTCCTTGGTTAGACTATCAGTCTCAGAAAAGACCCCTGTGCCCAGATTTTGGTTCTGTTGCTCTCCTTGTGGAGCTCCTGTCCTCTCCAGGTCTTACTATCTCCCCCTTCTTTCATAAGATTCCTTGTACTCTGTCCAAATTCGGCTATGAGGCTCAGCATCTGCTTTAATACACTGTTGGGTAGAGTCTTTCAGAGGCCCTCTGTGGTATTCTGGTGGGAATGTAAACATGTACAACCACTTTGGAAATCAACCTGGTGCTTTTTCAGACAATTAGGAATAGCGCTGCCTCAAGATCCAGCTATACCACTCCTAAGCATATATTCAAAAGATGCTCACGCACACAACATGACATTTGTTCAACCATGTTCATAACAACTTTATTAATAATAGCTAGAACCTGGAAACAACCCAGATGTCCTTCAATGGAGGAATGGATACAGAAATTGTGGTATATTTACACAGTGGACTACTACTCAGCAATTAAAAACAAGGAAATCATGAAATTTGCAGGCAATTGATGAGATCTAGAAAAGATCATGCTGAGTGAGCTATCCCAGAATCAGAAAGACACACAGGGTATATACTCACTTATAAGTGGATACTAGACCTAAAAGATAGGATAAACATACTAAAATCTGTACACCTTAAGAAACTAAGAAGGAAGGAGGACCCTGGGTAAGATGATCAGTCCTCACTCAGAAAGACAAACAGGATGGACATTGGAAGAAGGTTTATTACATCTTAAAGGTTAAGGTCTACCACTGAAATAAGCCAAAGCGGGAGTGAAGGCAGGTATTTGACTGAGTAACTGAAGAAGAAAGCCTTGCTTCAGGCTAACTGCTGAGCTACACTTCTGATACAGCTGAGCACCACATAACTAAAGATAGCACCCCCCACAGAGGGCTGGGTTCTCCTCCCTCAACTAGTAATAATTAATACTACTAATAGAAAATGTCACACAAACAAGCACACAGGTCAATCTAATGGAGGCAAATTTCGCTACTGTGGTTTCATTTTCCCAATTGTGTTGACAACTATGAATAGCTATCACTGATTCTTAGAACACTTCACTTTCTTACCACATTTTAACTATCTACTCAAGAAATCTGTGTCCGTTTCATGGTTCTTAATCCTGGTTAAATTTCTAACTCTGTTGCATCTTAATAAATACTCAAGATTTTTTGAAATGAAAGCCTTTCCAAAATTAAGTATCACATTCATACTTTTATACTATAGAGTCCTTCCTTGGTCATAGTACAATGCACAAAAGAACTTGATTATATTTCATAGTATATCTGTATCCTTATTGTCATTAACTGTGCACTAGAATTACTACATTCGGTGAACAACATTGTGTGTTCTATATTCTTTTGCTGCTGCTGTTCATTGTTTTCTGCTTAGTGGAAATATTTAGTATGTGAGTTAACATTATGTGATCCAAAGACTTTCTTTGTTAAGCTGAGACTGACAAACACAATTGTTCATATAGTTAGTACCAAAGCATATAAAATACAAAATAGTTATAAGGTCTTAGAAGTATGGCTCAGACAGCAACAGAAGCTACAATTAGTTTCAGACTGGAACACAGATCCAATAAATTTAATCTGAGGTAAGGATATATATATAATATATATATATGTATTACACATGTATACATCATATATTATATATTATTATACATATATAATATATCGTGTAATATATTATAACATGCATATATAGACACATGCAATATATTGTATACATTTGCCTGTATATATACATATATATATATATACATGTTTTCTATAAACACATATGAACATGTGTCTGCACTGGATGTGTCAGCAGGGTGTGGCACAGTTGAGGGGACTTAATTGATGAAATCTGCACTGTGAGGATGTTTCCAGGGCAGAGCTAGTGTGGTGATCATCAGTTGAAAGCCATGACAGCACAGTCAGTCTTCAGATGTCGTTATAGAGACGAGCACAGAGAAGTTTTAAAGCTATGGTGGTGAACATGACAAACCTTCACAGTCCTCTCTGGTCATCCTTCTGCCTCATCGCTTCAGTGATGCTGAAGAGATGGGCTCCGCATGGGGAAGCCTCATTGATAGGCTGATGATAACACACATTTCCATAGACATGACCTTCAATATGGGGAAGCCAACCCGAAGCCTTCTTGAGTTATTTGAAGTGTCAAAATGCCCCTCCAAGTCTTTAACCCCTGTTCTTTGGCCTCTACATCATGCTTAAATGCCCAACTTCTTCAACTTTGAAAGGATATGCAGAAAGCAGCATCAGAGTGGGAGGAGAAAAAAATGAAAGTTCTCATACAATGTGCACAGAATGAAAAATTAATGAATAAAGAGGCCATGAACTTGAAAGAAAGAAGATAGTGCACATGAGAAAGTTTGGCAGGAATAATGAGATAAGGATAAAGATAATTATCTTATGATCTCAAAAACTAAAATAAGTAATAATAGTTTAAAAAAACCTGCATTTTCTCCAGTTCCTGGCAGGGTAAATCTTTCTCTCAAACCTGTCAGTAGAGAGTGTAATCATGAGCTCTACCTCAGGCGGGACTCTAGAAAGAACGTAAGTCGGTGAGTCATGGCTTTGATGTAGAATGTGTAGATTGTAAAATGTATGTCATAAATTGAACTCGTGTCATGTGACACTAAACACACACACACAGACACACACACAGAGAGACACACACTCCTTAACATTGTGTGTTGCATTGAAAACATTACATATAGTCTGTTCAGAATCATAAAGGAGGAAATTGCAATGAATGCCCACTAGGTGGCGAGTGTGCTATGTCGTGTCCACTCACCTAATGGCGGTGCGGCTAGTATTATTTTGTGTATCAAGGGATCATTGTATCAGATGGTTCTCCTGCCAAACAGATGTCTGAAATCGATTTTAGAAGCCAGATAAGAGTTTACAATTATTAGAGAGCACCCCTTTTGTGAGTTAGATGCTTTTCCTAAACAATATTCAGAATGGAGTGCTTCTTCTTAGACCATGATGTGTTTTTAAACCACTGTTTACCATTCCATGGCTTTTCTTCTGAATTCTCTTCCACTGCCTGGCCCAACACTGTACAATCTGTAGCTACAAGCTCCTTCCGGAGCTTTAACTTTACCTCCATAACGTCCTCTACACTAGGGGAAGTTAATCAAGCAAAGAGAACTGAGATCCTCCTCTTTTGGCACTTGACAACTCTGTTCTCTCATTAAGGTCCGTTTTGCATGAAGTAGCACATTTTTAACACTACACAAGTAGTATTAATACTTGCAGGCTTAAAATATGGGTATACGGCATGGGGACATTAATAGCAAAACATGCAGTTTAATGAACCTTCCTGCTTTAGAAAATCTAGGCATTTGGGCACTTTTGGCAGGAAGGCGATAATTTGCATTAATTTAGTGAATGGAGTCCATCAGTAACTTTTACACTCTCTTAAATAGTTTTTGTTCTTTTACTCAGTTATCAAGAATTGTGTTGTTTCCTGCTTAGATGTTGTTTTTCAATCATTGCCTGCATAATATCCCCTCCATTTATTTATGTGTTTGTTTGTTTCTTTATTCCTTGTACAGCCTGTCTGCAGTTCCATGCATGCTCTTTGGTCTGTCTTTGTGAGCCCCCATGGACCCAGGTTAGTTGACTCTGTAGGTCTTGTGGACTCCTTAATGCCCCCTATCACACTCCCTGAATGTTTCCCCCAACTTGTCCATAGGACTCCCAAGCTCTGCGCTCTGTCCAACTTCTGGCTCTAGGTCTCTGCATCTGTTTCCATCAGCAGCTGGATGAAGCCTTTCAGAGAAATAATTCTAGACTCCTGTCTACAAGCATAGCAGAGTGACATTAATAGTGTCAGGGGATGGTTCTCTCCCATGGGATGGGTCTCAAGTAGGGTCCCATCCTACTTGGTTGGGACTATTTCCTCAATCTTTCCTTCATCTTTGTACCTGCACATCTTGGAAGCAGGACAGATCTTAGGTCTAAGGTTTTGTGGTGGGTTGGTGATCTTCTCTCTCCACTGGAACTCCTGCTTGGCTACAGCACGTGGCCACTTCAGGATCTGTATGCTCATCTGCTGGACGTCTCAGCTAGAGTGATCCCCATAGACTTCCTGGGGCACCCCTATCCCAAGCTGTCCCCCATCTTTGATTTCCATTTTCTCATCAGACCCTCTCTTCCCAGCTCCCCTTACCCATAACCCCTAGCCTTTTACCCTTCCCCATTCCCTCTCCTACCCAGTTTCCTCCTCCATCCACCTCCAAGGTCTGTTTTATTTCCTCTTCTGAGTGAGATTCAAACTTACTCCCCTGGGCTTTCCTTGTTACTTAAATTCTTTGGATCTGTGGATTATAGCATGGAAGAGCTGTCTCACCATACCACAGGAACATACCATACTCAGTTATGTTCATAGCAGCCTTATTCAAAATAGCCAGAAATTGGAAACAACTTAGCTGTCCCTTAACCAAAGAATGGATAAAGAAGATGTACATTTAAACAATGAAGTACTACTCAGCTATAAAAAACAAGGGCATCGTGAAATTTGGAAGCAAATGGATAGAACTGGAAATTATGCTTCTGAGTGAGGTAACCCAGACCTAGAAAGATATGCATGGTATGTACTCACTTATAAGTGTATATTAGCCATAAAGTACAGGATAACAATGTTTAATTTATTAATTTATTTTATATATGAGTATATATATATAATTTAAACATATTCTGAAATAAAAACTATAATGCTCTGAGGCACATATCCATTTAGTACTTATCCATTCAGAAAATTTAACATCTACCCTTAAACTCATCTCTATTTTGAAATAGATAATGCAGTATATGTTTTATTTTGACCTACTTTTTAATTTATTACTGCATAATAGTAAATCCATATTTCATTATCTTTTAACATTGCAATTTTCATTCAAATGTGATCAATAATGACAGTATGACTTTTACATTGCAACAAGATTTTGCACACTATTATTTCTGATAGACTTTAATGTAAGCAAACATTGTAGAAAAGTCAAAGCTGATAGAAACTATTCACAACCTCAAGCCAACTATTAAATTCAGATTGTTCCCATCTGAATATCATGAACAGTTAGTGGACATTCACCAGCATGCTGAGTCATATGTAAGTTTCTGTAAAATAATACTTCTTCCTTCTTATTGTGCTGATTTAAACATTGTTTTTGTTGTTGTTGTTTGTTTGTTTCTTTGTTGTTGTTTTAATGCCAGTCTTCATTTTCAGGAATCTTGATTCTTTTCAATTGAAAAGTGATCTGATAACCCATATTACCGTCTTAATAATTCATAGGCTCCTGTTCATCCTGCTTGAGATTTACTTAGGAATAAAGAAACACCTTTGAAGAAAGCTTCAGTGGTGGCATCATAGGCAGTAACCAGAGTCCCTTTCACTCAACACCGTCAGCAGTGTTCTGCACGCCAGTCAGCCAAGGTGCATGTTCTTGAGAAGCTCTCTGTAATGAGAAGCCTAGGCCATGTCATGAAGAGAGCCAGCACTTTACAATCTGGACTCTCCTTTACTCGCAAGAACTCAAACACTTAATCCTGCAAAGCCTAAAGTGGATTGTGTAAATACTTTCTCCCAGGTTCTCACTGTCTCAGAATCTCTGCCTCAGAGACTATGGAAAGGGAGGTGGTGCTGCATAGCAACAAGAGACCTACAGGAACAGTGAGGTAAGAGTGAGAGCATGCTATGCCTTTCCCGCTCTGCAGGAAGCTGTGACGCACTGCTGCATCATCAGCTTTTAGGGCTCTGATAGTGATTGGGTAACTCAGACTCCAAAGACAGACAATCAGCTTCGTTATAACTTCAGCTTAACATATTTTCTTATGAAAAATAATCCAAAATATTTTAAAAACCTCGTTCCTTTAATTATTCATGCTGGGTGAACATAGTTTCTGTGATTTTTTTTAGTTCTTTTTCATTTTTATTTTATATTAATCACAGGTTATGTACTTTGTATGCCAGGCATAGCCCCCTCCCACATTCCCTCCGTATCCCCCCCTTCCCTACCTCATCTC
The DNA here is from genome assembly GCA_028658305.1 of Pachyuromys duprasi. Taxonomy (NCBI): domain Eukaryota; kingdom Metazoa; phylum Chordata; class Mammalia; order Rodentia; family Muridae; genus Pachyuromys; species Pachyuromys duprasi. The sequence continues at coordinate 2,294,088 of CM053763.1, forward strand.
CTCCCTGCACCTTTCCAAGTCCACTGTTAGGGGAGGCCCTCCTCCCGGGACTTCCATCTAACTCTAGCTTATCAGGTCTCTTCAGGAATGGCAACAATGTCCTCTTCTGTGGCGTAGCAAGGCTACTCCTCTTTCAGGGGACAGGGAGGTCGAAGAGCCAGCCATTGAGTTTATGTCCAATATAGTTTCTGTTCCCCTTACTAGTATACCCACTTGGGAATTGAGCTACCATTTGCTACATACAAGCAAGGGTTCTAGGTTATAACCATACATGGTCCTTGGTTGGAGAGACAGTCTCATTTTTTTTTTCAAAAGAAGATAGAAGCTTCAGTACTGATACTGAAGCCATTCAGTATCAGCAAATTTTTCTAAGATCATTTACACAGCTCTGAGTGTTTCCCCACATCAGTCATTTATGGGTATCTTTAATTTAAAGTTTAATGATGCATTTGGAAGAATATAGGTTGTAGACCAATATAATCTTAAATTAAAAAAAAAACTTTAAAAAAGAACGTTATCCAGCAATGCAGGGTGACTTCCTTCAAACTGTTTTTAAAGGTCTTTTTTGTTTGTTTGTTTGTTTGTTTTGCAGACTTAGACAACAGTAAGCCTTCATCTTTTTGGTTGTTAGCCACACAATATCTGCATAAGGTTGGATCTGCCACCATTTTACCATGTATTTAGGAAGGGCCCAAGAGTCCCCATCTCTAACTGGGGATAATGGTTACTAAAATGTCCTCTACTTCAGTGGCAGGGACACCTACAATTTGCTCATGCTCCACTAAATAGCCTTCTTGCAGGCTGGTGCAAGAAACCACAATTAAAATCAAAGTTGGAGGGGAGCTGTAGGAAAGATGAGTTTCAGTGGGAGAGGGCTGGGAGTTATGAAAGAGGGTAATGATGAGTTGAAATTCCCCAAATTCAACATTTTCTAAATATATATATATGAAATTATCAAAAACCCCACAAGTTATTGCATATAATAAATTTTAAATTATATATGAAAGCTATAATTAAATGACATTGAATAATGCAAAAATGAACTGCTAGTTATACAACATTTAATATTGTGGTACAAATTTTATCATTTTATAAATGATAATGTAAAGTCTGAATTGTTCAATTGCCTTGAAACATTGCAGAGACAAATGACAGTACTACTTAGTTAACTAATATGCTATCATTATAACTACAGTGATATAAATTATAAAATGCTAGGAACTGCTAAAATTGATTATCACCTAGCAACCTGCTACATAATGATTTTACTTAAAATAAAGCTGTCATATTTTGTGTATGTTGTGCCAAATGTATTTTTTCATGTATTGGTAATTTCACTTTCAACAAAGAACATCTGAGAAACTTTTATGAAAACTCATTAAAGACAAGTTCCAATCCCCATCAGGCATTAGCTTGGCTTCCTGAACTTTCTCAAAGTTTTAGGACAGACCCAAAGAAATAGTTTTTGCTGCACTTGTAAAACTGAATGCTAAAATTTCAGTTTTTATTTCTAGTCCATAGTTGTGGATATTTACTCTCATTTCTAGAATAATCCAATTACTTACTTATATCTGTTTCCCACTTAGGTATCCTGAGTTATGATAGAGCTGTGACAGATTTTATACATCATTGTAGTTATACATGTCTTCATCTGACATAGCAAAAGTCTATCAAATGAACCCAAGAAGATATCTACAAACAAACAAAAACCAAAACAACAAAACACTTACACCATTTCTATTAGTACTTATTTTATTATTGTTAAATTATTCTCTCATATTGTGCATCCTGATCCCAGATTCCTCTTTCTCCCTCCATCCACTACTCCCTCCATCCCCTCCCCACACCCTCCCTTCATTTTCCTTAAAAACAATAGAGCAGACCCTCCTCCCCTTCCCTCTGACCATAGCCTATCAGGTCTCATCAGTACTGGCTGCATTGTCTTCCTCTGTGGCCTGCTAAGGCTGCTCCCCCCTCAGCTGGAGATGATCAAAGAGCCACTGGACTGAGAGAGGGGCATGGGAGGACAAAAGGGAGGGAAAATAAGATTGGGATAGTATGAGGGAGGCACTACATCTGGGGTACAAAGTGAATAAATTATAATTAATAAATAAATTTTTATAAAAGGGAAGGCCTCCAAGGGATATCAACCAAACATGACATGTCAAATTACAATAATATTAGCTATCTCTTTCAAAGTCTGTAAAGAATTGTGTCAGTAATTTGATGGGAATTGCATTGAATCTGTAGATTGCTTTTGGTAAGATGGCCATTTTTACTGTTAATCCTGCCATGCCATGAGCATGGGAGATCTTTCCATCTTCTGATATCTTCTTCTAATTCTTTCTTCAGAGACTGGAAATTTTTTTCATACAAGTCTTTGGCTTTCTTGGTTAGGTTCACACCAAAGTACTTATGTCCTTTGTGACTATTGTGAAGGGTGTTGTTTCCCTAATTTCTTTATCAGCCCTTCTGTCTGAGGGCTACTGATTCTTTTGAGTTAATTTTGTATCCAGCCACTTTGCTGAAGGTGTTAATCAGCTGTAGGAGTTCCGTGATAGAATTTTTTGGGTCACTCAGGTATACTATCATATCATCTACAAATAGTGATACTTTGACTTCTTCCTTTCCAATTTGTATCCCCTTGATCTCCTTTAATTGTCTTATTGCTCTAGCAAGGACTTCCAGAACGATGTTGAAGAGATATGGAGAGAGTGGGAAGCCTGGTGATACATAATTTAATCCCAACACTCAGGAGGCAGAGGCAGGCTTATCTGACAGTTCGAGGCCAGCTTGGTCTAGAAAGAGAGCCCAGAACATCCCAGGCTACACAGAAAAACCCTGCCTCAAAAAACAGCTGTCTCTGGCATGAGCTCAGTTGCAGGCTCTCTGATCACTTCCCCTACAGGGAGAAGCCTTGCCAGACCACAGAGGAAGAAAATGCAACCAGTCCTGATGAGACTTGATAGGCTAGGGTCAAAGAGAAGGGGAGGAGATCCTCCCCTATCAGAGGACTAGGGAAGGAGCATAGGGTAGGAAGAGGGAAGGAGGTTGGGATTGAGAGGAGATGAGGGAGGTGGATACAAATTGAATAAATTGCAATAAATGATAATAGTAAAAATTATAATAATAATCATAAAAGAAAACAAACAAGCAAGCCATGTTCCAGATGACCACCCCACATCAGAATTAAATGAGCACCAGAAATTCAAGTCTATGGCTTATTTAAGTAACAACCACCACCACTACAAAAAACAAAACAAACAAACAAACAAAAAAAAAACGGACATAAAATTGTAGGTGATAGTAAGGTGGGCCTGGATCTAGGAAAAGGTAATGGAAATAACTGGGGTGAATATGATTAAGATCATATGAAAGAAAGGGGAGTTAGTGTGACCTGGAGAGGGCAGCAGCTCCACAAGGACCAAACATATCAGGGCACAGTGGTCTTCTATAAGACTGTTTCTCCAACCAAGAACCATGCATGGATATAACCTAGAACCCCTGCTCGGATGTAGCCCATGGCAGCTCAGTATCCAAGTGGGTTTCCTAGTAAGGAGAACAAAGACTATTTCTGGCATGAACTCAATGGCTGGCTCTTTGACGCCCCCCCCCCCATCCCAAGGGAGGAGCAGCCTTGCTAGGCCACAGAGGAGGACATAGCAGCCAGTCCTGAAGATACCTGATAAGCTAGGGTCAGATGGAAGGGGGCAGGGAAGAGATGAAGGAAAGAGGATGGAATTGGGAGGGAATGAGGGAGGGGGCTAGGGCTAGGGTACAGAGTAAATAACCTGTGATTAATATTTAAAAATTATTATATTTTTTCAGAGAATTTATAAAGTATTTTTAAAGAATTTATAAAATAATGTAATAAAAGCAAACAAGCAATATTTTTAATTTATTTATTTTTATATCAATCACAGGTTAGGTACTTTGCATCCCAGGCATAGCCCCCTCCCTCATTCCCTCCCACCCTCCCTCCTTCATCTCTTCCCCTCCCCCCTCCAGGTCCACCTACAGGGGAGGACCTCCTCCCCTTCCATCCAACCCCAGCTCATCTTGTCTCCTCAGGGCTGGCTGCAATGTCCTCCCCTGGGATCTAGCCAGGCTGTTACTCCCTGGCATGTATGGGGGAGGGTCAAAGAGTCAGCCATCAAGTTCATGACTGAAACAGTCCCTGTTTCCCTTACTAGGGTCTTCAGTTCGACACTGAGCTAT
>CM053763.1:2298405-2319146 GCA_028658305.1 Pachyuromys duprasi
TGGGGGTTCTAGGCCATATCCATATATGGTCCTTGGTTGGAGAAACTGTCTCATATAAGACCCCTGTGCCCTGCTCTTGTTCTCCCCGAGTCTTACTAATTTCCCCTATTTTTATTATTCCCCGCCCTCTGCCTGAGATTTGATTGTGATTCTTAATATCTGCTTTGATACATTGCTGTATTAATTCTTTCAGAGGTCCTCTTTGGTATGTTCCTGTCCTGTTGCTTGTTTTCTCCTCAATGTCCATCCCATTAGTTCATCTAAATGAGCATTGATCATATCAACCTGGGTCCTATCAGTGGACTTGGAAAGGAGCAGGGAGGAGATGAGGGAGTGTTGAGGGGATAGGGAGGGAATGCAGGAGGGGGCTATGGCTGGGGTACAAAGTACATAACCTGTGACTAATATAAAATAAAAATGTTAATAAAAAAACAACATTGCAAATGTATATTTCATTATTCTCATAAGAAACCAAACTCTGATTTACTGGACTAAAGAACTGAAAAACAAAATGAAACAAAACAAAAAAGTAAACGTTAGAATTCTATACAGATAACAGCTTCTTATTTTGTGTTTAACTACGCATTATTATTTTTTAATCAATAAATATTAAGTCTATTTAAAGAAATCTGTTTTTCAAGTCTTTCTTTGTAATTATCTATTTTAATGGCAAATAAACATCAGTATATATGGAGAGTTGATAATTAATGTTTTTTTTTACATTTTTTGGCAGTTCTGCAACTTTATTTGATGTTCAGTAGATTAGTTCTCATCCGTATTGACTGTCTGTAGGTTTTTGAATGTGGTAACAGACATGTAAATTACCAACGCACAGAGCTTGTTTGGGGAATATTCATCTTCGTTGTTTTCTGTACAAATGTACTTGGATGCGATATGAAACATTCCTTATTCCTTTGGCCCAGACACTTTATTGAGCCTCCTATCTGTGCGCACATCTGGAATCCCCATCTCCTTCACGGCAAACTTCTGAATTTCTTTGAGTCCTGGGCAGCATGCTTCCTGAAGCCCACTCCTGGATGTGCTCGTGGATTTAGGGCGTTTTCCCGGGTCACCACCTTGCTGATGGCAGGGCTGCCCTTCTTCTGGGGACACCCTTCTTTGCGGGAGCCATTCTGCCGGGCCCAAGCTGGCATACTTAACTTCTTTAATAAAAGTCATTACTGATCATACTGGATATTTAAATTTATACACAAAAATATTTAAAAATGAACATGAAAGGAACATTATCATTAAAATATTTCCTGGGTGCTGGGCTTCAAGAAATTGATTTCTATTTATCTTTAATTAGCATTTTAAAATCAAAGTTGAGCAAATATCAAAAACAATAAAAAATATTAATAACCTCTAAATAAAACAGTTACATTGTAGACCATAACAATTTGTAGACACACACAAACCCACAAATGGATATGTGTGTATAAATTAGCATGATAATAATTTATATATATATATAATTTATATATAAATTAGCATGTAGTATTTTGTTTTCTGTAGATTCTCTTACTCCTTCAGGCTTATTGGGTTGGGCTATTTTCTAGTTTGTCTTTGCTTTTTGACTCCTGTAGTAAACATTGCAGCATTTATGTAACAGATTACTTGCAAAGACAATTTTCTTCTATGCGACTATGAGAAAATAGATTTACACACAAGAAAGACTTAAATAAGAAAATACATTACTATAAAATAGCAGGATAGTGGTCTAAGGCATATACACTTACCATTGATGTTGGCAAAAATATGACAAGATTATAAGGTTTAATGGAAGACCATTATACATTTGACCTGTGATACACATAAGATTTGGAAATCAAACTTACAAAGTTAAAAGTTATGTGTGAGAAGCTGAAACATATTTTAGGATGTTTTTCACATGATACAGTTTATTGCTATAGATATATAAAATACATGATTTGGGGGGTTACTGATAATGCTCAATAACTACTTAATTACTGCTTGACATGACCTATGCCTACTATTGAATAATCTATTAAGTAATTTAATTATATATTACATAATTCTAGATTATTAAGTAGAAGTAGTCTCTGCATCATTGTTAGAAATCCGAGTGTGTTCATATGACATTACTTTCACCACATCTACATTATTTTATTAAAAACATAAAAGTAACGTTGCAGGAAAGTGATCGAGAGAGATATTCCTCATCTATATTTGAACAGGTGCTTTTTAACATAAACTTCTGATTAACAAACTACTTTATAATCTTAAAACATTACAGTGCTTCATTAATACAGAGATGCTACATCTGGTATAAATGAGTATTAGTTGTTTGGAATGCATTATTAATTCAGTGAATCATACTTTTCAATATTAATTATCTATGGAACAGTTTTCAGATCTACTCTCATTAATCATAAGCCCTATGCCAATATGCTAATTTAAAGTCTATGTAAGAATCAGTAAATATTTGTTCACTGTTAATATGGTGGCAGCAGTACAAAGAAGACCCCATGGTGTCCAAGGAACCTAAGATTAAATGTTCAGCAATTGCAGCTCCTCAAAGAGTGCTTATTTCTCCACTGCATGTCATAGACCAGTGCTGTGGTCCAAAGAAGTGGGACTGTTAGCATGAGTCAGAGCGTAATCTCCTTTATTTAGTGCTTACCCCTGTATTCTTTTCTGTTCTTCTATCTCTTTTCCACTTTTCTTAACATCTATTTATGTATGTCTGTGTTTTGTATAAGTGAGTTTGTGTGTGTGTGTATATGCATGCGTGCAAGTTTGTTCACCATGGCATGCATGTAGAAGTTAGAGGGTGACTATTAGGAGTCAGTTCTCTTCTTCCACATTGTAGGTCACTGGAATAGGAAACAGATCATTTGTGTGTCAAGCAAACAATTGTGAGTGCTGAGTCATCTCGCAGGTCCCTGTTTAACTATTTGTAAATTTCAACAGTTCAATTCCCAATGACTCTACAATTTGAAATGTAGAGTGTAATGCAGTATGTGTACATAAAGACCTTAGTAAAGGATGAAATAGTTTCTTAAGTAGAGAAACTCATATATTGACTTCCAAATAGCATACACAACTCCCACAAGTCATTGCAATTGCTGCAATTATATTCAAGGAACTATTGGTGAGACACTGACAGACAGCTCATTTCTTATTCTCATACGAGTTTGAAAATCAGGCTCTTGGGTGCTATTAATCATCTCTACCTCACCTTACTATTTTTTTTCTAATTTTCAAAGTCCTTTAAGGGCAATAGCTGTAGTATTGCAGCCTCCTAGTTGAAAAACTAAACGGTGTTTTTAAAATAGTTTTAAGTTAGCATAGCCTATCTTCAAGACAATGTTTTCAAACTATATAACTATAGATCAAAGTGTTTCTAGTGAAGAAAGGATTTGTGCTAATGATTTGTGTTTTAGGGAAATGAGATGTCAAAGTCTACTCTGGTATTTTATATCATTCAACCCTGTGTTGTTTTTATTTTACTTATACATTTGATTTTTCATAATCCTATGAACAATGGAATTATAGCTCTCCTACATATTGCCTACAGTGTATTTCTGCATTTAAGTCTGATATCTTTGATCATGTTACCAATTGACTGTTTTCTTCCTAAAGGAAGAAAACAAAGTACCTAGTACTTGTGAAACATATAATCATTGATGACTAAGGAAAGTCAATAAGGCTACTGGCATTAATGATATTTGACAAACGCATATATTTAAAATATATTAATTCTTATTGATATGTTTCCTCATTTAAAGCATGACAAAGTAAGTATTCTTCCATCTTCAATAATGAAATAATAGATCAAAGACCACAACATAAAAGCAGACACACTAAACCGGTTAGAAGAAAAACTAGGGAAGACCCTAGAACTCATTGGCACAGGAGATTACTTCCTGAACAGAACACCAACACCACAGGCTCTAAGATCAACAATAAATAAATGGGACCTCATGAAACTGAACAGCTTCTGAAAAGAAAAAGACACTGTCATCAAAACAAAATGACAGCCTACAGACTGGGAAAGGATCTTTACCAATCCTACATCTGATGGAGGGCTAATATCCAGTATATATATAAAGAACTAAAGAAGTTAAAAAGCAAGAAATCAAGTAATCCAATTAAAAATGGGGTATGGAGCTAAAAAGAGAACTCTCCGTAGAGGATTGTAGAATGGCTGAAAGACACTTAAAGAAATGTTCAACGTCCTTAGCCATCAGGGAAATGCAAATAAAAAGGACCCTGAGATTTCACCTTACATCTCTCAGAATGGCAAAGTTCAAAAATTCAAGTGACAACACATACTGGAGAGGTTGTGGAGAAAGGGGAACTCTCCTCCATTGCTGGTGGGATGCAAACTAGTACAACCACTCTGGAAATCAATTTGGCCCTTTCTTAGACAATTAGGAATAGTGATTCCTTAAGACCCAGCAATACTACTCTTAGGCATATATCCAAAAGATGCTCAAGTACACAACAAGGACATTTGCTCAACCATGTTCATAGCAGCTTTATTCGTAATAGCCAGAACCTGAAAACAACCCAGAATGGAAACAACCCAGGAATGGATACAGAAATTGTGGTACTTTTACACAATGGAATTTCATGAGGGAAATTCACAGGCAAATGGTGGGACCTGGAAATGATCGTCCTGAGTGAGGTATCCCAAAAGCAGAAAGAAACACTTGGTATATACTCACTTATATAGACCTATAGGATAGGATGGACATGCTGAAATCTATATACATAGAGAAGATAAGCAAGAAGGAAGATCCAGAGTGGGATGATCAGTCCTTGCTTAGATGGACAAACGGGATGGACATTGAATGTAGGAGAAAACAAGCAACAGGACAGAAGCCTACCACAGAGGGCCTCTGAAAGACTCTAACTAACAATGAATCAAAGCTGATATTAGGACTCACAACCAAGCCATCACAAAAGTGCAAGGAATCATTTGAAAAAAGGGGGAGTTAGTAAGATTTGACGAGGACAAGAGCTCCACAAAGACCAAATAGATCAGGGCACAGGGGTCTTCTATGAGACTGTTTCTCCAACTAAGGACCATGTATGGATACAAACTAGAACCCCTGCTCGGATGTGGCCCATGGTAGCTCAGTACCCAACTGGATACCCTAGTAAGGGGAACAGGGGCTATTTAGGTCATGAACTCAATGTCTGGCTTGTTGACTCCATTCCCCCTCCCCCCAGAGGAAGGAGCAGTCTAACCTGATCCCAGAAGGTGACATTGCAACCATCCCTGAAAAGACATGTTAAGCTAGGTTCAGATGGAGGCGGGGGGGTCCTCCTCTATCAGTGGACTTAGAAGGGGGCAGGGAGAAGATGAGGGAGGGATGGGGAGAGTGGGAGGGAATAAGGGAGGGGGCTACAGCTGGGATACAAAGTATATAACCTGTGATTAATATAAAAATAATAAATTACTAAACAAAAAAAAAGAAATAATGGCTTTAGTTTTCTTCTTATAGGCAATCCACTTTATTGATCTAGATCTACCTATAACAAAAATTTTAACTAGATTTATGCTAAAGGTTTATCTTCTGCAAGTTATTTCTCCACATTGTGATCAGAGTGACACACTCTCTCGCCATAGATATGTATATTTTAACATATACACATATATCTTTCTTTCTATATAAATAAATTTATCGTTTTCTGACCAAAAGCATGTGAAGGAAGAAAGGATCTCTTTTCTTACAAATTACATAGATGCCAAGGGAAGAACTCAAGAAAGAATCCTGGAGGCAGGAACTGAAGCAGAAATCATGGAGGAATGCTTCTTTTTAAATTGATTTATTTTTCATTGATTATAATTTATTTACTTTATATCACAGCTATAGTCCCCTCCTTCTTCCCCTCCCAATCCCACTCTCCCTCTCTCATTTCCTCCCATGCCCCTACCCAAGTCCACTGATAAGGGAGGTCTTCTCTGACCATAGCATATCAGGTCTCATCAGGAGTGGCTGCATTGTCTTCCTCTGTGGCCTGGTAAGGCTGCACCCCCTCAGGGGCAGATGATCAAAGAACCACCACTGAGTTCATGTCAGAGACAGTCCCTGTTCCCATTACTAGAGAACCTACTTGGAGACTGAGCTGCCATGGGCTACATTCGTGTAGAATTTCTAGGTTATCTCCATGTACAGTCTTTGGTTGGAGTATCAGTCTCAGGAAAGACCCCTGAGCCCAGATTTTTTGGTTCTGTTGCTCTCCTTGTGGAGCTCCTGTCTCCTCCAGGTCTTTTTAACTCCCTTTTCTTTCATAAGTTTCCCAGTACTCTACCTCAATTTGGCTATGAGTCTCAGCCTCTCCTTTTTTTTAATGCTTCTTTTATTTCATTGATTGTACATTGGGTGAGTAAACTGAATATTACAACCGAAACATAGAATTGATATAAATTAGACTCCTGTTTATACTGTAAGATAAGGGATGAGGGAATTATTTAAGAGGTGTTACAGAAAGATTTAGTAGAAATGTGACCAGTGGTATATGGCTGAAAGAATATTTCTGTGAAGTACAGTTATATCCTGAAAACCAAGAGTGAAATGGAGTTCCTGAGCAAGTAGTGTTAGTTCTCCAAACTACAGTAGCTGTTGAATTGATGTCTCCCTGTCTTGAATATTGGTGATTTTGTTTTTGTAATTAAACAAAGCATTTAAGATTTATTCATCATAGTCAGACTTCTGAATATAAACAAACTTTTGGCAAATAATATTTATACAGAAAAATAGTTTTAGATCCTCTCAAATCCCAGAATTATTCTATAAAATTACATTATAAATAAATAAAAAGAAAAATCTGTTGTACATATAGTTGTACATCTATGCATTTGCCTTGCCTCTTCCTTATTGTAAATGGTATATTTGACTCTTTGCATATTATAATCACAATTCTGGAAAATGGATATCATAGTAAAAAATACAGTCATTTGTATCTGCTGGGGGATGCAGGTGATCTTTTTTGTTTCATTATTAAAGGGCTGAAAATAACTATGTGCTAATCATTTAAAAATAAAAAACAAAATGAAAGGAAAGAGGACAGTTATAATTAGTCTACAAAAATATTTCACTGATTCCCATAATATACCTTCTAGTAATGTCTACTATCTTCTTAATGAGTTTAAATGAATAAGCAAAGAAAAAAATGAGTGTTTTAGGCAAGTTGTAGCATAACTACATTGTTATAGCTGAGAAAATTACAAATATCAGCCTCTCCTTTGATACCTTGCTGGGTAGTCTTTCAGAGGCCCTCTGTGGTAGATGCACAAGGTATATATTCACTCATAAGTGGATACTAGAAATAAAATATAGGATAAACACAATAAAATCTGTACACCTAGAGAAGCCAAGCAAGAAAAAGGACCCTTGGTAAGATGATCAATTCTCACTCAGAAAGGCAAACAGGACAGACATAGGAAGAGGGAGGAATGCTTCTTTTTCACTTGCTCCCAGTGGAGTGCTCAGTCCCCTTTCTTACAGAGATCAAACCCTTTTGCGGAATAGAATTGGTCCTTCTAAATCAATCAGCAGTTGAGAAAATGCCTCTCAAACATGCCTTTAAAACAGTCTGATGGTGGCAGCACTTCAACTGAGAGTGCCTCTTCTTAGATATTTCAATGTGCCAAATGAAACTAATTGTGACACCATCTACATGAACACTAAAAATTAATAGGACCCAATCAGTAAGTAATTTTTTATTAAATTTTTGTCTTTTATATTAATTATAGTTTATTTACTTTGTGTCCTAGCTGTAACTCCCTAGTAATAGTATTTGAATATTTCATAAATACTCCCTGATTATTTATCGGATTATCATAGGAACTTATGTGTGATTGACTAAGTATCATCTTATTTATTACTGTTTAGTCCATAAGACTTATGTTTTTACAAATGAATTAATCTTCGATCACTTTACAGTAAAGATAAAAGAAAGACATATGTAAAGGCAAAGTTCTGGGCTTCTCAGAAAGATGTTATCAATTGCTACTTAGTTATGGTTTTCTAATACTTATAATACTCGATTAGGTAAGATTTTCTAATCCTCAGAGTTGGTAAAGCTGTGGTCATTGGGTTAGGATGACTCTGTAATATCTTGAGTTTTAATGATTATAAATAATAAAGGAATATGGAAGAGGAGAGAAGAAATTAAGTTATAGCCAATGAGTTGTGAGCAAAGAAGTCAGGTGTCTCAATAACATACAATAATGCATCAGTATTCAAATGACAAGCCACCACCATTCAATTTCTTAACAAGGACATTATTATTTTATAAACTTTTTATTTCATTTTTGTGTATGTGGATGAGCAAGTTCCAGGGTGAACATGTGGAGATACGAAAAGAACATGTTTGAGTTAGTTTTCTTCTTCTACAGTGTTGACCTTGAGGATTGAACCCATGTCATCAAGATTAGCATAAAGCGCCTTTACCCAATGATCCATCTTGCTAGACCAAAATAATATATTTTAGCCATTACATGGATAGCATAAATGAAGATAGTTCCTTGAAATCTGTTGTTTTTTCTGACATGAAAGTTTTAAAAGTGATCTGAGTTACATTTGTGTTGTGGATTCTGGTCACAGATTGGAAGTTCAGCTATAGTTCCTCACATCTCTCAAATTCTGAGATTAATGAGTCCTGGTATACAGGATGACACCATCATCAGTTTGCTGTGATCACAAATGTTATACAAGCAGAATTCCATCTCAGGCTCATAAAAAATTTACATGCTTTATAATGAAGATCTAGTTGATGGGACTGACTTTACAGTGCATCAATTTATTTAAAAAGACCGCTGACCTGAGGAAAGGCTACAAGTTTCTTTCTATAAAAATAAAAACTAGAATACATTGTAGATCAATATGTTTTTACAACAAACCATCTCATAAATTAGTGTGTGCCTGTGGTGGTTTGAATGAGGCTTCTGTATCTGGACACTCAGTCTCAAATTGGTGGTGCTGTAGGCAGGTTTCAAAACTCTTAGAAAGCAGAGATTTGCAGAAGAAGACATGTCACTGAGATCAGGCTTGAGAATTTATACCATCAACTCATGTTTGATTTGTTCTCTCTGCCTTCTGCGTGTGGCTAGAGATGTGATCTCTCAGCTCCAGCCGCTGGCTGCCCTGCAACCTCTGTCCTTAAGAGCTCACTTTCTAGACTTACCTGTAAGCCAAATTAACCTCTCCCTTCTTTAGGCTACTTTTAGTCAGAGTGCCAGAGCAACACTGAAGTAACTGATACATAATCCATTCGCCATATGCATAAATCTTATGGCTTTTATCAGTAGCTGATAAAATTATATAAAATACCTCTCAATAAATATAATTTTAAAGTATTAATGAAATTAGAATTGTTATAGATTATACGTAAAACATTTAATTTTGCTTCTTTGTGTTATTGTGCAAAATTTCTGGTGGTGTTCTCCAGAGGACATAAAGTAGCTTTTAAGGAAAGTCTCATCTGAAACCAAGTCTGTATGACCTACGCCAACCTCACTTTTTTGCACTCACTGTTGTAGTCACTGTGATAGGGTAAGATGCTCCGCCATCTTGTATTCTTTCTGAGGACATTTTAGTTTTAACTATAATTTGATCTTCTTGATGGAGAATCCTGCGAAAAGTTACTCAAATTCTAAAAAACTCCATGTCAAGATGCCACAGCTAACTTAGCTTCTATCAAACTGTGTGTTTGTGCAAATCTCCTCTCCAGTTAGCAACTAATTTTAGCTTCTGTTAAACAACTTGTTTGTACAAAACCTGCAGCTGCTGAGCAATATATGGGCATGTGGTTTTGCCCCTTAAAAGTTCCTTATTCCAAATGCTTAGGGCTACACTAAGGTTCTGAATACTTTAGTGAAGTCCCAGCTAGCTAGAGCAAAGACATTAAATTGGTTATAAGCTGTGTCTGAGTTATCATCTCTGGCATACTCACCCTCTGCAACAGCCACAGGGATAATATAGAAAACTCTTCCTTTACTTGTTGTTCTATTTCTTCAAATTAAAGTATTTTTTCCTAAAGTAGTTTCCCTAAAACTAGGTAATCAAATGAAGCTTACAATACCAAGAAATTTAACAAAACATACCATTAATAATTTTCTATTCCAAGATTATACATTTCAATTATTGGGAAGTACAGACTCTACAAACAGACCGGCTGCTTTCAAGCCCTCCAAAAAGTTGAGATATTCAGCTTTCCTAAGTCACCACTCATGCTGGTATGGATATTTTAGGGCTGTGGCTGCTTTTAAGTCAACTACACTTTTGTAAACAAGTCTAATAAACTCACCAATCCACTCAACTTCTTTTGGGTGTGATCATAGCTTTGGTCTGATTTATCAGTTCCTGATTGGAGGTGAAGAGATGTTTGTTCACAACTTCCCAAGGAATATCACCGCACACTTGTCCATCAGGAGAAATTTTCCCAATGTATTAGATTCTACATAAAGTAATCAATTTTAAGTATGAGTCTTAAATAATAGACCACTAAAGCATGTGTGCATAAATGCCAAGTGTTTTACCACTGAGACACTTCTCAGGTAATGTTTATATATTATACATATTTAAAAGCTGTTGGAGGGAGACATAACAACTCTAAAAGAATAATTAAATTTAAGTTGGTTACAGTAAGTCAAGCAAAAAGTTGAGTACATAATCCTCTAGAAATTAAAAAGTTCAAGAGTCACAGTTGTAGTTAAAATTTTACCAGGGACTCTTTCACTCACATGTTAATATACTCACTGTTTGGAAGCACCACTGCTTTACAGTACCAGAACGTCATTCTTTTAATGAGATTCTTTAATAACCATCATGAACTAATTTTAGATTTATGAAATTCATGAAGTCTCAACATTATAAACTTGGAAATATTGAAGTGAAAGTTTTTGGTGTTCTTGAAGACTCAGATTTATCATGTGATGTTTTGTTGAAGGCTAGCTTGTGATAGGGCACCTGATGTTTTGCTGTGAGCTGTCTCACTTGAGGGGTGTGACTTTGGCCAGCTGAGAACATCCATGGGTGAACTTTGAGAAGATGTACAGAGGCCCACACACAGTGAAACATCACTTTTGGATGGACATTGCCAGGATACAAAGTGAATAAGTAGTAATAAAACAAACAAAACAAAACAAAACATGTTTCAAAGCAACTCATTTAGATCTCTTACCCTCTGTTTACTTGAAAAAACAGCCACCCCATGTTCAGCAGTATTAACATCCATAAGTAGAAGCTTTTAAAATAAGAATACTGATAAAACGGAAAATGAGTTATTACTTAAAAATGGAATATTTCATGTGTATATATGAAGGCTTCTAGGGCTTTCCAGGAAATAGATAGATAGATAGATAGATAGATAGATAGATAGATAGATAGATAGATAGATAGATAGATAGATAAAAGGTTACTTATTCACTTTGTAGCCTTCCCCTGAACCCCTCCCATCTCCTGCCAGTCTCACCCACCATCCCTCTTCTCCCCTTATGCAATCCCCTAGTCCACTGATAGGGGAGGTCCTCCTCCCCTTCTACCTGACCCTAGCCTATCAGGTCTCATCAGGGCTAGCTGCATCACCTTCCTTTGTGGCCTGGCAAAGCTGCACACCCTAGGCTGAGGTGATCAGAGAACTGGCCACTGAGTTCATGTCAGACAGTCCCTGATCACCTTACTAGGGAACCCACTTGGAAACTGAGCAGCCTATGGTCTTCCTCTGAGCAGGGGATCTAAGTCTTCTCCATGCATGGTCCATGGTTGGAGTATGGTCTCTGCAAAACCCCCAGGGCCCAAGTTGTTTAGCTTTGTTAGTTTCCTTGTGAAGTTCCTGTCCCCTCCAGGTCTTTTTGTCTCCCCCTTCTCCTTTTGCACTCTGCACAAAGTTTTGCTGAGTCTCAGCATCTCCTTCAATACCCTGGTGGGTAGAGTCTTTCAAAGGACCTCTGTGGAAGGCTTCTGTTCTGTACTTACCAAAAGCAATCTACAGATTAAATATAATTACCATCAAAATACCAGCACAAGTTTTTACAGACCTCGAAGAAAAATTCTAAATTTCATATGGAAAAACAAAAACAAAACCAAAAATCCCAGAATAGCTAAAACAATCCTGTTTTAACAGTAAATATTCTGGAAATATCTCCATTCCTGATCTCAAGCTGTACTATAGAGCAACGGTAATAAAAACAGCATGGTACTGGCATAGAAACATGTTTATTCAATCATTTTCAGATACCTTACCCACACATATCTGCTAACAATATAAAGTTAGAATGCACCTTAGGTAATCTATAGCCTCCAATGGGATGTAACAGGCAATTTTCTAAATTGAAAGACTAAAGAGTCTGTGTTCTGTCTGTCAGTAGGGCAATGGTCTGTCCTCTGCCAGTGTCTTATCTTATTCCGGCATTGTGCTGTTGATTTAAATTCACTTAAATCAGTGACTAGAAAGTCACTGGTGGCTGACACAATATAAGCAATTAAAAATTCATTAATGAGAGAAGTGATTGTTGCCCTGTTGCTCACTCAGAAGTCTTCTATGACAATGCACCACAATTCCAGAAGCAAGCTGCATTACAAGAGTGGGCCATTGAAGATGGGTCATGAAAATAAACTATAACTTACCTGTAAGAAAAATATTTGTAAGCTTTTCTTTATCCTTAACAAGAGCTTTTAATGCTAGTCCCCATTCTGCCTCTTGAATTCAGTAATATGCACTTTTCTTTATCTTTTATTACAATTTGTTGTGATATGTTGGTGTTCTGTGCCCTACAGAAAGAATTGCAACCAAGTGTCTTCTCAATGATTATAAGTAAAGGACTTTGGAATTGATCAAAGCATGACAACAGCCGCTAAGGACTGGCTCACATTGGGATAACCATTGAACCAGTTTCACTATTTCACCACTGTTCAGCTTAGTCAGAATGTCTTAAGGCTTTATTCTCTACCTAAATTTCATCACAGATTTCTTTCAACAACTCTGGTGTTCCATTTGGCATAACCTAATTCATATCCTCATTGCTACATTTCTTCAATTCATAGTATTGTTAGAACTGAACATTTGCCTATCACATACAGATACAGGCTTCTCATAAAGTTCAAGTCAAGGTTGGTTGATATGGTTGAGCAGGTAAAGGTACTTTTAGTAAAGACTACAAGCTAAGTTTAATTCCTGGGGTCCACTTCATTTAAGGGGAAAACTGTCTTCGGTAAATTTTCCCTTTCTATCTGTCTCTCTGTCTGCCTCTCTTTCTTCCTGTCTTTATCGTCCTCCCTCTCCCTCTTTCCCTCTTCCTCTTTCCACATAATGTTTATTTTTCATTAAAAATGTCAATACAAGCTATTTGATTTCACCATGACTTATATAATTCCTGGTTGTATTATCACTTCAAGAATACTGATATTACTGTACTCAATTTCTCCCTCACATTACACTGCCAATCCTAATTAAGAAAACATTAAAGTAAAATTTACATAAATGTATCTATAAAAGTAAGCCCATATTATTTTCTAAATATTAGTGGTGCAAACCTGTAATTGCAGCTCTTGAAAAAATAAGGAATAAGGGTCACTTCAAATTCTATGCTACATAATAAATTCCAGGCCAGTATACACAGAAAATGATCCTGTTACAAAAAAAAGAAGATAAACAAACAGACAAATATATAAATATTTTAACACTTGAAGAATTTTTTTTAAAAAATCAACACTGTTTTTTTTTTCCTTTAACTGGTCCATACTCATTGTGTATAGTGATGAGTTCCATAAAGACACTTTCATGCATGTTATTCTTGTGTTTTGAGTTTACTCGATTCACTAATCCTTTTCTCCTTCTCTTTCATTTCCCTGGACAATCTCCTTCTGCTTGCATATGAGTACACATGAATAATTTTTTATGTACACATAAAATCTAGGCTCTGAAGGTGAGAGAAAGCAGGATGGCTGTTTCCTGATTCTGATTGACTTCTCTTCTTATGAGACCTCTTGTAGCATCTGATTTCCTTCAAACAACCTAATTTATTTCAAACAATACAAGCTAGCACAACCAACCTGAAAAATTAATATTCTCACAATAGAAAAATGAATAGAAATGAGACTGACAATTCATTTTTTCATAAAGGTATCATGATCAAGTAAGACTGTAGCTTAGGTTTATCGTAAATTGATTACACTGAAACTTTTAATTCTCTAGGCCACTCTTGTACATTATTTCATGATTAAATAAAGTTCATGTATATATATATATATATATAGAATATTCATTTTACCCTCCCTTCCTACTATCTCTTATCTCTCCCTATCCTTCCTAGAGGTCCCTTTCTGACATTCATGTCTTTATCTTCTATTTCGTGACCAACAGATTTTAACCAGGATCATGTGTGTGGTCACAGACTGGCACTATCCATTAGAGCTTGGTAAGTGTACCATACTACCATTTTAAAGCAAGCATAAGGAAAATACAAAAATAATAAAAGTTATTATTGAATATCAAGTTCTTTTGTTATATGTTTCAAGTAATAAAAATTAATATATGAAGTGTTATATTTTATTATAGTATTATTCAAACATTTGTTTTTTGTGCTAAAGCAAAAGCTTATAACCAACTTTGTATACCTAGAAAGGGTCAAGACCAAAACCACTTAAAACCGGTCAATCTTCATTTAGAAAGACAAATGAGATGGACATTGGAAATATGAGAAAACAAGAAATGGGACAGGAGCCTACCATAGAGAGCCTCTGAAAGACTCTACCTAGCAGTATCAAAGCAGATGCTGAGACTCATAACCAAACCTTGAATAGAGTGCAAGGAACCATATGAAAGAAGGGGGAGTTATTAAGAACTGGAGAGGACAGGAGCTCCATACATAAGGACCAAATATATCTGGGCACAGAGGTCTTTTCTGAGACTCCAACCAAGGACCATGCATGGTTATAACCTAGAAGCCCTGCTCAGATGTAGCCCTTGGCAGCTCAGCATCCAAGTGGGTACTCTAGTAAGGGGAACAGGGACTGTCACTGACATGAACTCAGTTGCTTGCTCTTTGACCTCTGCTGCCCCCCTCAAAGGGGGGGGGCTTGCCAGGCAACAAAGGAGGACATTTCAGCAGGTCCTGATGAGACCTGATAAAATAGGGTCAGCTGGAATGGGAGGAGTACCTCCCCTATCAGTGGACTTGAAGAGGGGCTTGGAGGAGATGAAGGAGGGAGAGTGGGATTTGGAGGGAATGAGGGAGGGGTCTACAGCTGGCATACAAAGTAAATAAACTGTAATTAATATAAAAAATAATAAATACACATTAAAAACAAACAAACAAACAAGAAACCTTTTTTCTCTGTGTGCCTGTCTGTGTACTGAGTTCTAAAGTGTTGTTGAACTTGTGCACTAACATCCTATTGTACGGATAATCTTATGTCAGGTTTGGAATCCATTCTGCTTTGTGAAGGAAATTTTTATTTTTGTCTTACCACTTGCTCTCAGTATCTTACTATGTCATTTATCTATATTCATCCTATGTGTAATTGCATGATGTTTTCAAGGCTATATGAAGCTCTGTATTATAAAGATGGTTCATTCTGTCTTTTGAGTTCTTGGATATTTTAGTAACTATTACACGATTTTATTTAACTTTGTATTTCTTATTTAGTATTTACTCCTTGTTACCATAAATGGCACGCAAAGCTTGCTATCTTTAAAAACATAAGAAAATG
Organism: Pachyuromys duprasi; assembly: GCA_028658305.1. Classification (NCBI taxonomy): domain Eukaryota; kingdom Metazoa; phylum Chordata; class Mammalia; order Rodentia; family Muridae; genus Pachyuromys; species Pachyuromys duprasi. Next base: position 2,314,098 of record CM053763.1, read on the forward strand.
TGGTAGGATTTGGTGGCTTTCCCTTGAGTGGGGTTAAAACTTCAGTATGAGTAAAAATTACCTCTTCCCTTGTTATGAGGAATGAAATTACTCCAGGAAACTTTAATCTCTCTTCTCCCTCCCTCATCTTCTTCTCCTTTCTCTTTCTCCTCTTTCTGTTTTTAGGGTTTCTCACTTTCTTATTGTAGAACTTATTTGTCACTTATCAAAAAGCAAAACAAACAGGACTTTCTTTTTGTTTTTGCTGTTGTTTATTTTTTGGCTTGTTTTGGTTTTAATGGCTTTTGGCCTTGGACTATCAAGTTTAAAATGATCTTTTTTCTGAAACATGTATGGATTTCATGTAAACAACATAAAGTCTAGCGGTGGGAAACATGGAGCTTAGAATTAGAAAAGATTAAAAGGAAACACAAACCATTCTATTTGTTTTTGTCTTTGAGATTACTTTCATCTAACTTAGAAGTAAAGACATAAATCATATATCTATATGGAAAATCGGACAGATGAAACACTAAACTAATAATAACACTTAAATATTTGAAAATGTAAATGAACACAATAACATACACTTATTCTTATGGTCTGTGTGCTCATACACACATTTGTATATTTGTATATGTAGTTATTCATGTACATGAATATGCATGCTTATATGAATACATGCATTGTGTTAAGATGTGTATGAAAATACACGTGAACTACATAACACCTGGAGGAAGTACATAATTTCATTCCACTCTCTAAGTCAGAATTGGCATGTGCGTGATACAGAGTAGAGGAAGAAAGGTGGTACAACCTCTCATTGATATGCCTTTGCAATTCTTCTCAAATATGTTTTTGAAAAGTTCACTGTTTAATTAATTAACAGGCTTTTCCTTGTGTTCTGCATTGCCGCTCAGGGAACAGATGGTTCTGCATGGTGCAGACTTTGTGGTTGGCACAGTCCATTTGTCTAGTTGATGCAGAATCTGTGTCAGTAGGATTGCTGTGGGTCACAATGAGATGGTTTGTTTATTTGGTTGGTTGTTTGCTCTTTCCATTTTCACCTACACTATTTTTTCCTGTAGTTGTTTATTCCTTATTTAGATGAAATTTTTAGCTGTTATAAAGATTTGCAGGTGTCATGGTCTTGTCCTGATTTCATATTTGTTTCAAGAGTATATGAAAACAAGCTTGTTTTATATTGGAAGTATTCTGTCTTTAAATAAAAACAGGAAAACTAAACTTGTCTTTGTGTAGATTTTAAACATTTTATAAGACAAAAAAATTTCCTTTACTTTTATCATTTAACTCATGTGAGATGATCAATTATTGAAAAAAAATGTAGCTACAGTGTTAAAACTGCAAAGAAATATAGACCCATATCTTAAGTGTATATATAAATTAATTACCAAGTCTTAAATTGACTATATTGTCATGCACAGTCATCACATTTTCATGAATCTGTTAAGAGAAAAAATATCAGGAATGATGATGGGAATTAGTCCACAAGGTTGCACCATTTAGGTGTTGGTCCAACTGGATGTCTATATGCAGAAAAATGAAAATAGATCCATGTTTATCACCCTGCACAAAACTAAAGTCCAAGTGGATCAAAGACCTCATCATAAAACCAGACACACTAAAGCAGTTAGAAGAAAAAGTGGGGAAGATCCTAGAACTCATCAGTACAGGAGATTACTTCCTGAACAGAGCACCAACAGCACAGGCTCTAAGACCAACAATAAATAAATGGACTTCATGAAACTGCAAAGCTTCTGTATAGCAAAAGACACTGTCATCAAAACAAAATGACAGCCTACAGACTGGTAAATGATTTTCATCAACCCTAAATCTGACAGAGGGCTAATGTCCAGTATATTCGTAATAGCCAGAACCTGGAAAGAACCCATATGTCCTTCAGTTGAGGAATGGATACAGAAATTGTGTTACTTTTACACAATGGAATACTATTCAGCAATTAAAAACGAGGAAATCATGAAATTTGCAGGCAAATGTTGGGACCTATAAACGATCATCCTGAGTGAGGTATCCCCAAAGCAGAAAGAAACACATGGTATGTACTCACTTATATAGACCTATTAGATAGGATAAGCATACTGAAATCTATACACCTAAAGAAGATAAACAAGAAAGAGGACTCTAGGTAAGATGATCAATCCTAACTTAGAAAGACAAATGGGATGGAAATTGAATGTAGGAGAAAACAAGCAACAGGACAGGAGCCTACCACAGAGGGCCTCTGAAAGATTATACCTAGCAGTGTATCAAAGCAGATATTAAGACTCATAAGCAAACCTTCGGCAGAGTGCAGGGAATGATATGAAAGAAGGGGGAGTTAATATGACCTGGAGAGGACAGGAGCTCCACAAAGACCAAATATATCTGGACATAGGGGTCTTTTATTAGACTGTTTCTCCAACCAAGGACCATGTATGGATATAACCTAGAACTCCTGCTCGGACATAGCCCATGGTAGCTCAGTATCCAAGTGGGTACTCTAGTAAGGGGAACAGGGACTATTTCTGACATGAACTCAATGGCTGGCTCCTGACACCCCCACCCCACCCAGGGAGGAGCAGCCTTGCTAGACCACAGAAGAGGACATTGCAGCCAGCCCTGAAGAAACCTGATAAGCTAAGGTCAGATGGAAGAGAAGGAGGTCCTCCCCTATCAGGGGACTTGGAAAGGGGCATGGAGATGAGGGATGCATGGGGGAGGGTTGGGCGGTAATGAGGGAGGGGGCTATGGCTGGGATAGAAAGTACGTAACCTGTGATAAAAATAAAAATAAAATAAAATAAAGAATTAAAAAAATAAGATTGCACTATTTAATTCTTTTTCCTAAGGGTTGAACCTAGACTCTTCCAGTACCTGTTAAAAAAGATGCCTTTCTAGTCTGCTGTGTATCAGAGTCATATTATACCACTTATAAAAATGAACTCCACACTACTTCTACTAAGCACTAGAGGCAAAAATAAAAACAAAACAAATTAAAATTACCCAATACTTAGAAGAGATTAAAACTTTCAGAGTTGTTGGACAGTCTTAGCCAGTCAGACACCCAAACATCACAGATTACTGACTATTGTCATTACACATTTTATGTATGAAATTATAATATAATTACATTGTTTTCATCATTCCTATTCCTCCCTCCAGCCCTTCCCATGTTCCCACCCTCATGTTCAGGTCCTCTGTTTTTTTTTTAATTTTTGGTGTATCTCTCTCTCTCTCTGTGTATGTGTTCCTAAATACAGCCTAATAGTCTGTACAATATTACTCATGCATATGACTTCAGGGATGACCATTGAGTATCAGAAAGAAATGTTCCCTTGTAAAAGACAAAGTCCATTACAGGGATCACATCTGTTCAAAATGCAGAAAATAAGTGACTGTGTGGTGCAAGTGATAAATCTGCAATGGTACCCCTGCACAGAAGTTCAAGGAATCAGGGCAGATGAGTGGGTGGAAAGATTTTAAGAGCCATTATTCTTGGCATCATCCAGTACTTGACCTTAAGACCATATTCCAGAAGACACAGTATCCTTGAGTCAGATGAATAAAGAAATCAAGCTGGTACTGATCTGAAAAATTTATCTCTATTGGACAGCATTCATAATGCTGGCAGGAGATATTCATGCTACTAAAAGGGACAAACTGATGTCAATAATATTTAGTTGTGGATGCTGTGAATTCCAGAAAAGATTGCAATGACAAGGGTACTCTTCCACTGGAGCACAAGTGACACTAATGGAAAGATAGTAACCATCCCCTTTGATTGGATTTTACTTCTAATCCATAGAGGATACACATACCAGACCCTGTAATTGGATAAAGAATCTGTGGCTACACACATTATGGGCCTTAGCAAAGAACCTACTGTAGTTATTCTGTTGAATAGACATAAACAAAACTGACTCCTGATGACTTATTGGTATACCAATACATCAATTAGTCTTTTACACCTCATCTGAGAAGCTTCTCTTTGCAGTGAGTATTGATTAAAACGGAGAATCAAAATTGGCCAAGGTGCAGAGAATAAGAGAGTGCAGAATAATACTCACCTTTAAATTAAGTATTTCTATTGTACTCCTTCTTCCAAGGCAATGGAATAATTTTGGAAGTAAGGCAGATGGTAACTACAAGGAAATAATGCATGAACAAGACCTCTACAAATACAAGTCAGACCATATCCCAGTGTATATTGTAGTTGGGCATGAAATTGCACCCTAAGTTTTAGATATTGGAAAGGGAAAGGAAATTTTCTTTAAGAGTATAGTCCCTTGTGAGTTTATCATAATGCAGTGGAAGACGGCATATTCAAGAATATTTAAACCATACAAATTCTTTTTGATGAGGTTTTTTTTTAAAAAAGGTACAAGGTTTAGTGGGTAGGTAAAGGGTTTGAAATCTGAGAATAGTTAAAGACATAGTGAATCTAATGAAAACACACTGTATAATAGGGGAGAAGAGGGAGGGAGGAGAGGACAGGTAGGAGTTGAAGGAGGGAGCTTCAATCAGGATATATGAAGAATAAATTGTGAAAAAAATGAATCTTAAAAAGGAAGTCTCAAAAATCCAACTAGACCTCAACATAAAACCAGACACACTAAACCAGTTAGAAGAAAAAGTAGGGAAGACCCTAGAACTCATTGGCACAGGAGACTACTTTCTGAATAGAACACCAAAAGCACAGGCTATAACATCAACAATCAATAAATGGGACCTCATGAAACTGAAAAGCTTCTGTAAAGCAAAAGACACTGTCATCAAAATCAAACGACAGCCTACAGACTGGGAAAGGATCATTACCAATCCCACTTCTGACAGAGGGCTAATATCCAGTATATATAAAGAACTCGAGAAGTTAAAAAGCAAGAAACCAAGTAATCAAATTAAAAACGGGGTATGGAGCAAAAAAGAGAACTGACTGTAGAGGATTATAGAATGGCAGAAAAACACTTAAAGAAATGCTCAACGTCCTTAGCCATCAGGGAGATGCAAATCAAAATGACCCTGAGATTTCACCTTACACCCACCAGAATGG
>CM053763.1:2329031-2351103 GCA_028658305.1 Pachyuromys duprasi
TGGCTGACTCTTTGACCCTCCCCCATACATGCCAGGGAGTAACAGCCTGGCTAAATCCCGGGGGAGGACATTGCAGCGAGCCCTGAGGAGACAAGATGATCTGGGGTCAGATGGAAGGGGAGGAGATCCTCCCCTGTTGGTGGACTTGGAGGGGGCAGGGAGGAGATGAAGGAGGGTTGGGGAGGCTGGGAGGGAATGAGGGAGAGGGCTATGCATGGGATGCAAAAAACCCAACCTGTGATTGATATAAAAATAAATAAATTTATTTAAAAAAAAAAAAGATGATCCCCGGACCTTCTCAGTCTGGGTTGGCTCTGGCGATTGGTGCAGGCCCGCTGCACACCCGTGATTTGAAGCAGAACTCAGGTCCCTCCCAGACTTGCCCGCGGACAGGTACACAGACTGAGGTTTTGCTGGCAGAAGCGTGTGGCGCGTGCCTGCAGAGTGCAGACTGGTCAAAACGGTCCCCTGACCTTCTCAAACTGGGGTGGTTCTGGCAATCAGTATGTGCCCGCCGCACACCCGTGGGTTGAAGGAGAACCCGGGTGCAGTGTGTGCTCACAGTGTGTGCTCACAGTGTGTGGGTCAGTGAAAACGGTACCCGATTCCTCCTGATCCAGTCTATTATGGCGGATGTGGGTGCCCAGCGTGGCTGCTCGTTCAGATCAGAGCTGTGTGCCGCTGGTCACCCGGAGATTTTTCCGGGGAATAACTGGGTGTCCCTAGGGTTTTCCTACTTGATTTTCTCACCATGGGAGTACTGCTCACCTGGCAATCACGAATGCTGGCATTTTAGGTCCCAGAGTTCAGTCTCCTGGTAGCTGTGTTGTTTCTGCTGTCCTACTCCTTAGACACAGTGTCCTCTAGTGGCAGCCATCTTGGATCTCCTGGCCTATGCTATTTTTGTTAGATTATTTTATGCATTAATATTGTAAATGTTATTTTCATTCAATAAAAAGGTACTAGAAGAAAAAGGAAGATATATACCTTTTACCTTATTCTTTCCATCTTTTGGTTGGCAATATATTTACCACTTGATGATAGGCAACAGTTTAACAAGCCTTGAATCATTAATATCATAATTCCTTTTACGATTTCTAAGTAATCATTACTGGCTTAACCTAACTCCATTATGAGTTCCCCCTCCCTTTACCCTACACTCTCCATCTTCCTGTTCGGTCCATGGAGGATATACTTATTGTGGGAATTAAGGTGGCTTGGACAGCTTTTAATTCTAAGGCTGAACATAACTGTCCTTTTGTACACTTCCTGCTTTGCCCTATAGTGCTGAAATGTCATTCTTCTCAGACTTTGAGTGTGCTAAAATGTTCAGTTTTGATTTTGTTCTGCCTGTCCATCACACATATCATCCACAGATTTGTCTGTTTCTTCTACATTAAACCCTCCTACACATTTCATACATGGCTACCTGCTAATGACACGCCCTTCATCAGGCACAAAGTTCTGCAGCCCCTCTCCTGCTTCACCAATACTAGGCATCAGCCAGTGTCTCCTAACACAGAGGCTTTTCTTTACCCACTATACCATTTAGTCTCCTCATTAGACTATATTTTCAAAGGGTCTTTTCAAATGCAGTCATAATAGTTCATTTAAGAAAACACAATTTTTTCCAAGATTTAAATATTTTGCTTACCTATATTCTCTAGGTAGAGAAAACAAAGAAACAAAAAGATTTTTCTGTAAAGTCTCCTGTTGTGCGTTGCTCTCTTCCTTTGTGTCCATTTGGTCACTGCTGTGTATTACTCCCCTGGTTGTCAAGCTGCAGCTGCAGCAGCCTTGGCCCAGCTTTAGATGATACTACGAAAATGAGATCATCTGAGAGGTCACAGATAGGAGAGTGTTAGCATAGACATCTCCTAAATGCTACTATTGTAAACACAGTTTTCTTTGTCTCACTTTAGGTTATTCGGGAGTAGATTTATCACATTTATTGACACACATACTACTGTAGCATGAATAGCCTCCAAGCTGCAGAATCTCTGAAGAAAATGGACTCTCCTTCCCTGCTAATGCACCAGCTGCCAATAGCTGCTCATCTTTGTCTGGGCCTTCCCGACCACCTCACTCCACTCAGAGATTACTGTGACATGAAACTGTGCAGATCTTGAGAAGATAGTGCCAGTTCCTATCTCTTTAATTGTCCTATTGTATCCAGAAAATACTATTTTGCCATAGTGGTTTCAATGTATTGCTTTGTAATAAGGAGAAAATATTTTCTTTTATTCTATTTCAATCCAGAATGAACCAAAGTTCTAATGGCTTTCTTAAGTAGATTATCCATTTATCTGCTAATTTTCCTTCGAAATACCTTTATATTCAGCATTATTCACTATAGATATTATCATCTGTTACAGCATTTTAGAAATAAACATTGTGCTGCATTTTAGTCCTGGTGTTATTTTAGACAGTGGATCTAAAATTTAATACAAATTCTTTAGGATTGTGATGCTTAAAATATATTTTTAGAAAGAAAAATCAGAGAAATGAAAATGGGAGCTTTTGACAACTTACCTACACTTGTTCAAATGCACAAATTTTAAGTTGTCCCTTATCCAAAAATGCCCATTGTATGTTAATGATGTTTTATGCTTCTATTTAACAATTTTTTGTATGTTTAACTTATTGGTTCTTATGAACTGACATCTCTTTGAGGTTCTAATTATTATTTAATTTACAACTGCCACTTGGAAGGAGTTAGCATGAATTATTTGGTATTGTTATATGGTTTCAATAAAAATATATAACAAAAGCATAAACTGTAAAATTGTACCCATGTGGGATTTACTGATTATAAAATTAAACAATATATTTATGAATCTAAAAACAGCTCAAGGGCTGATAAAATGGACCACGGCATAATGTCTCTTAAAACCAAGACTTATAATCTAAGTTGGATCTCTAGGACCCACATTGTGCAAGGAGAAAATCAACTATTAAAGATTATCCTCTTATCTCGACATATGAGCTGTGGCATGGGTGTTCATCCATGTTCACAAACACACACACAGTTGCAATTATAATTTTAAAATGTCAAAAATAATATCCTAGAGGAACTTGAAATCATTTTAGAATTTGCGTATTTCCCAATTTTAAAAAGTTCTCAAGGATTTTAAAGATGTTTAACATCTTTTTATTTAAGTAATTTATTTTATTTATTTTTATATTAATCACAGGTTATGTTCTTGGTATCCCAGCCATAGCCCCCTCCCTCATTCCCTCCCACTCTCCCCATCCCTCCCTCCTCTTCTCCCTGCCCCTTCCAAGTCCACTGATAAGGGAGGACCTCCCCCCCTTCCTTCTGACCCTAGCTTATCATGTCTCTTCAGGACTGGCTGCAGTGTCCTCTTCTGGGATCTAGTTAGGGTGCTCTTCCCTTGGGGGTGGGGGGAGAGGAGGAGTGGTCGACAAGCCAGCCATTGAGTTCATGACCAAAATAGTCCCTGTTCCCCTTACTATGGTACCCAGTTGGGTACTGAGCTACCACGGGCCACATCTGAGCAGGGGTTATAGTTTGTATCCATACATGGTCCTTGGTTGGAGAAACAAGTCTCATAGAACACCCCTGTGCCCTGATCTATTTGGTCTTTCTGGAGCTCTTGTCCTTGCCAAGTCTTACTAACTCTCTCTTTTTTCATATGATTCCCTGCACTCTGGCGATGGCTTGGTTGTGAGTCTTAATATCTTCTTTGACTCATTGTTAGTTAGAGTCTTTCAGAGGCCCTCTATGGTAGGCTCCTGTCCTGTTGCTTGTTTTCTCCTACATTCAATGTCCATCCCGTTTGTCCATCTAAGCGAGGATTGATCATCCCACCCTGGGTCTTCCTTCTTGCTTATCTTCCCTAGGTGTATAGATTTCAGCATGACAATCCATCAATGTGATCTACCATATAAACAAACTGAAGGAGAAAAACCACGTGATCATCTCCCTAGATGCCGAAAAAGTGTTCGACAAAATCCAACATCCATTTATGTTTAAAGTTTTGGAGAGATCAGGGATTCAAGGCACATACCTAAACATAGTAAAGGCAATATACAGCAAGACTATAGCCAACATCAAACTCAATAGAGAGAAACTTAAATCAATCCCACTGAAATCAGGGACAAGGCAAGGCTGCTCATTGTCTCCATATCTCTTCAACATAGCACTTGAAGTCCTAGCTAGAGCAATAAGACAACTAAAGGAGATCAAAGGGATACAAATTGGAAAGGAAGAAGTCAAAGTATCACTATTTGCAGATGATATGATAATTCTGTTAATTTAGATCTTCTAGACCCCATTTTTACTTATTTTGCCTAAAGGGTTTTCGCTTTTGTTGGTTTATATTTTGTTGATTTTGATTATTTCTTGCCATTTAATTATTTTTGAGTGTAAATTCTTTTTTGTTTTATAGCTTTAATGTGTGATATTAATTTACAAGTATGCGATCTCTCTCTCTGTCTCTTTTTAATATTGGCAGCTAGTGCTATGAACTTGCCTCTTAGAACTACCTTCATTGTGTCCCATAAGATTGGGTATTCTGTGGTTTTTTTTCAATCAATTACATAAAGTTTTAATTTATTTTTTTTATTTCTGTCTTGAACCATTTTTCATTCAGGAATATGTTTTCATGAATTTATATGCTTTGTGTTTTTTTTTCTGTTGTCGTTGGTATGCAAATTTGATTTGTTGTGGTGAGATAGGTTTCAGTGTCTTTTTTAAAATTTTGTCCTATTTTACTTTTTTAAATTTTTATTAATATCAAAAATAATATCCTAGAGGAACGTGAAATCATTTTAGAATTTGTGTATTTCCCAATTTTAAAAAGCTCTCAAGGATTTTTAAGATGTTTTAATGTCTTTTAATAAGAAAAGTAAACAAACATTTAAAGAAGTAGCACTATTAATTCTTAGTTGTAAGATCCTGTATCAATGAATATAGGAAATATCCATATAGGGTAAGGAAGCAGAAAGGGTGTGGTTAGTACTGTTGATTTCCAAGTGACAAATCATTTAAAGCTAGAAATTTAAAATAAAAATTAGTAAAATATTCAGAAAATTTCTAAAATTTTATAACTCTCACATAGTTCCCCTGCTCACATTGTTCTATTGTTTATAAACAGGGACCATCCTTCAGTGGTGTTAGGAGAAGCAGACCTCTAACTTTCAGAAGGTAAGGATAGATCCATGGATAAAATTTTAATACTTATTGAAAAGGTCACGGTAAACGTGCTGACTTAGAACAGTAATATATCACATTATTCCTTTCTGTATACCCCTATCCCATACAATTGTCCCATTTTACTCTTCTGAATTACTGCATGTACTCCAGGTTATGGTTTCACATCTGAAGATTTGGATCTAGAAACCACAGAAGAGAGGGAACATGCATCATTTATCTTTCTCAGTCTAGTTTATCTCACTCAGTGTATTTTATTCTGGTGTCAACTATTTACCTACATACTTCATGATTTAGTTAGTGGGGATATGTACACAGAAGAAAGGTGGAGGAGAGTAAATTAACACTAAAATGGTTTAAAAATGTCTTAATGATTCATAGTATTAACTATCTACTTAAAATAACTATAATAAATGTAAAACTGTGTATAAATACACATACATGGTTCAAGCAAATTTACCACCTGAGTTGACAATGTCCCTTATACAAGCAATAAACAATTTAATAAAAGTTCAAAGGAAGGCATGATAAGGCCTTTTTTCAGTTGCTCATGATGCTTATTCTTGGCTGTCTTTCCTAAATAGAAAGTAAGCCTCAGGTGCTGAAGACACCATGATTTTTGGATACAGATTCCAGAGGACCTCTTCTGTACTTTACCTGAAGTCCTCCTCCATGAAAACTAGCTCTCAAGGAACCAAATGATGCCATGCAAGTTTCTGCCTTCTCCTTCTCTTATTTCTCTTTCTCCTCCTCTACTCTTTCTCTTCCTCATCCTCCTTCTTTTCTTTCTTTCCCTTCTTTTATTTCTTCTTGTCTTTCTTCTCATTATTCTTCAAAACAGGGTCACTTTATGTGGTATTTGATGTTCTGGAATGCACTATGTAGACTGGCTCAAACTCACAGAAATCATCTGTGCTTCTGCCTCCTGAGTGATGTGAATAAAGACCTGTGCCATCATGTCTGGCCCTGTCTAAGCTTCTAAAGGAGAGAAGTAATTAATAGTTCTACCAAGGTATAATGCCTATAAAGTACAATGACCAGCATGACACTGATGGCATTCTTACCTTAGCAGTAAAGAGCATCTCTCTTATTGAATCTAAGAGAGAATCATGCCAGTTATTGTAAACACACTCAGCATCCCAAAGCTAGTGATGTCATAGATCATTTTTCTCTGTGCTAAGCCAGCATAATTCCTTACTATATTTTAAATATTTGATATTATCACCATAGATGAATGCAGCCCTCATCAAGGAAACTTCTTTTTGCTAATGGGGGAGACCATTACAGCAAACCATATCTGATCAAAACACAGAATGGTGGAGCTAATTCTTAGTTGAAATGTCTACAATACAAGCTCAGAGATCTGAGGCTCAGAGATAATTTTCAAAGAGGTTATGGAAAGATTGTGAGAGACAGAAGAATAAGCAGTATGCTGTGAAATGTTATCTCCAAGAAATGTCAAAAAGTTACACTCATGTTGTCTCATCAACCTTGCTACAAAACATGAGCTGAACAGGGGGGACACCAATAGACATGCTAACAAGCAATAAAGAAAGTTAAGAGGGCTTAACCCTAAACAAAGAGCTAACAATAACTAAGGAACACTGAGAATAAAAGAAATAACATTTGAAAGGGCACACTAGTTGGTTTTCTGATCGCAAGTGAAAAATTCTGAAAACATACACAAATATGTAAGATCACACAAACTGAATAGATTATATTTTTACATTTAAAAATATATACACACAAATACTAACACATAACAATGAAAGAAAAAGATATGGATTTGAAGGCAGTTTTATATGATTGGGTTTAGAGGGAGAAAGTGACAAGGAGAAATGATCAATCATAACTATAAAATATATTATCAAAAATGGTAGTGAAAACAAAGAGCTTCAGTACATTCTGGGTTGAGTTTTTTACTTTATTTTTTTTTTTACACTCAAAGTGAGCACTAGATATTTGAAGGAAGAAGAGCTATTATCTATACATTCCTTTGGTTCCAGACTTTGTTCCTTGTCTTGTGTACATCAGATCAATCATGAGTCAGCATCTCACAAGTTAATTTTCTCACCATTTTAGCAATTGTAATGTGAAAGTCCAGGAACGAATTAGAAACTTGTCCTAGATGATTTAAAATCAATAACAAGAGTCAACTTTGAATTCTGTGAGGTTTGTTTTCTTTTTCTATCAACAAATTGATTTCTCATCTACTGAACTCCATTCTAATTCCATGGTATCAATGGGCATGACTCTATTTTTAATATAGCATAAATCAAACTGTAACTAAAAATTATCACAAGTCACCTAGGATTTGCTGTATTACTTCTATTCCAGAGAACCTTGTGGGATTATGTATAGTCGTTTTCAGTATGTTCATGCTAGCAACAGTAGACATTCAATCGTTTAAGAAAAAAATGAGTTGAGTATTATTGAAAAACTGCTTATCAATGATTATTGCCAAAGGAAACATGATATTAATAGCAAAGGAGGTATTATCTTTGTTAGGCTAAAGTTACTCAAAAACTCTTAGCCATATGGTTCCCATGACAGCAATGGCAGTTTCCTACATGAATATTTTGGTCTTGTGGTTTTGTTTTCTGTAAAAGTGTCTTTTACACTCCTGATATAATTGTCCTCTTAGAAGTTTACTGCTGAATAACTGGCCCTTTTCTAGTTCTTTCTGAACTTTGACTGACTGGTTCAACTCAGCTGTTCTGGTTCAAATTCCTCTCCAAACTGACTGATTAAATTTGGCTTCTCTTCTCCTCACTGAATTGCTCTGCTTACCCTCAAACTATCTCTGGCAATTGGTTCTAATCTTCTAGTTCTTATTCTCTGGCTTCAACTGCCTCTGCAGGAACTCAAGAATGAATTCAACTGCAGTGCACTGCACTCACTCAACTGACTTCCAACTGAGTACCAATTCACTCAAGTCCCTGAACTCACTGAACTCAACTCAACTCAACTGTTTCTCCCTCCCAATTACATAGACTCCTTATCGTTTCTGTTCTCCGAAGAGTTGGGCATATTCTATCTCTGAATCATTCAGAGAAATCTTCCTCTGGGTCATCACTTTGTCTGTCTTTCAATTAGATCTCACTTTCAAACATGGCTGTTCCCTTCTACAAACTACCCTTACCTACATCCTTTGGGATTAACTGTATGTAGTAAGGAAGTGTCTATATTCCAGTCAGATCCATTAAAGGTATGTAGCGAGATCAGATCCCTTGCCAGAGCACCCATGTTGCTGGTTTTAAAAACCTCTACAATTTTCTCAGTGTAGGCTGAGAATTAATGACATGAAATATCCAACTACAAACTCTACTCTGCACAACCTTTCTCAGGGTCAATTAAGCATCTTGTAGTTTTGTTTTTTGTTTTGTTTCTCTTTTTATACACATTCTATCAACCATTACCTTCCTGAATAGGACAAAATGGGATAAGTTGATAACATCTCAGCATACTTTCCTGTGGGTCCAATTAGCCACTGTACTTGTTTCTGATGTGGGATTAGATCTATTCTATTTCCCTACTGAATGAGATTCTCAAGTGACAGCACATACTATCAAGGCTGTGGAGAAAGAGGAACACTCCCCCATTGCTGGTGGGAGGGCAAACTTGCACAGCCACTTTGGAAATCAATCTGGTGCTGTCTCAGAAAATTAGAAATAGTACTTCCTTAAGATACAGCTACACAACTTCTGGAATATATCTAAAAGATCTCCACCATATTGCAAGGATATTTGCTCAACAACATAGTTAATAGCAGTTTAATTCATATTAGCCAGAAACTGTAAACAAGCTAGTTGACCCTCAAAGAATGGATAAAAAAATATGGCACATTTACAGAAAGACACACATAGTATGCATTCACTTATAAGCAGATATTAGCCATGTATTACAGATAACCATGCTACAGACCCAAAGAAGGTAAGTAACAAGGAGGAGCCAAGGGAGACCCTCCTTGAATATCACTAATCTTTTCTTTATTACATCATTGTGGGACTGATGGAATGAGGAAGTTTCTCTAAAGGTGACTGAAAAACTAAATTCTCAGAGGAATAATGTTTGTGGTAGAATCCCTTCTTTTCTCACTAAAGTTGGAGAAAAGCCACACGAAATTAGCATGCTGGTATTCCTATTAGAAGGTTGCTTATGTCCACAGGAACCAACATTCCCCCATGTACATTCTTAGAGGTGCACCACTAATACTATTTGATAAAAACACATTCAGTAAATAAACGATTAGGAAATGATTGCATCTTGTCATTGTTCCAGAAAACACATTGTTGTCTATACAAGCTGTTGGCAATGACTGCCGGAAACAGGTTTCAGACACATTCTGCTATGAAAGGCTTCCCTGCAGTGTCTAATGATGATGAATTGCTCCCAACTTGGTCAGTGAGAGTGGGTGAGTGTGGACACATTGATGGATAGAACCACTGATGATCTAATGATCTTCTGGCAGCTGTTGTAAAATATTCCCTGAACACAAAGAAGGGGAATTTACCTTTGTCAGCATTACAGATGCAAGTCCTTCATACTAGGAAGCTCTGAGAAACACACAGGCTGTAACTCTGATAAAGAAATTGGAGGTAGAGGTGTTACTTTTTGTTGTTTTGTTTTTGTCTTTGAGACAGGGTTTCTCTGTGTAGCCTTTGCTGCCCTTAACTTGTTTTGTAGACCAGTCTAGCCTCAAACTCACAGCAATCCTATTGCCTCTGCATCCTGAGTGTGATAGGATTACAGGCATGCACCACTTGATGCATCAGAAGGTGGGGCTGAGCAGGACAGTGTGGGAAGTTGGGAGTGAAACCTAAGCATTTGATGAGTGCAGAAGATAGCAGAATTTTATTCCAGCAACATGGTTATTCTTCTAGGTCTATATGATCCAGCTGGAATGCAGACATGCCCTAAGTACCCACCTTTAATCCCCCAAATGATGATAAAGTTAGTTTGTAGAAGGAAGCACCATGTTTAAAAGTGATGTCTGATTGAGAAGCAGGCAAAAGGGACTAATCAGAGAAATATTTGACAGAATAGAATATGCTCAACTTTCATAAGAAGAGAGAGGAAAGGGGTGATTTGAGAGAGCAGTACAGAGAGAGCAAGAAGGGGCAGTTTTACCAGAGATTTTTACAAAGAAAGACTGAAGAGGGAACAAACTAGACAAAGTCAGGTGAAGACAGATGAGCCAGAGAATGAGAGAGTCAGAAGATTAGAACAGCCAAAGTTAGTTTGAGGACAAGAAGAGCAATTCAGTCAGAAGCTTAGAAAAGCCAGATTTTATCAGTCAGTTTGGAGAGCAGTTTACACAAAAACAGCTGAGTTGAACCAGCTGGCCAGAATTCAAAAAGACCTAGAAAAAGGTGAGCTTATTCAGCAGTAGGCCTTTGTGGCTGAAACACTGTAGGCCTAGATTAGATTTGTACAGAGGCTAGACGCTTCCAGGACTAGGCCTTAGTTTTCCTACAGAGGCAGTAAGCCTTAGAGAATCAGAAAACATAAAAGCAAGTTATACAGTTATAACTTATGCAGCCAGTGAGAGCCAAGTGCCAGGGTTTAGTTTATAGCTCAAGCAAATGAGGTAGAGCCCTATCTTTTCAGACAAGGACAGCTTATAAATCAGGGATATCAGAGGCTCTAGAATTGGAAAAGTGAGAAAACTCTTGCCTAAAGGCATAATATCAGTCAACAGCTCATCAACTTTCCCAAGACCCAAGCCAGGTCAAAAGTTATAAGCGACAAAAGATCACAACCTAGCAAGGCCTTGGAGTGAGGCCACAGATCAATAACATCAAGTGTAGATTTTTGCTGCAGTAGCTATCTTCTGGAACAGCTTTAAAAATGTTTTTTTTTTCCAAATACAAAAATTTTGCCTTATAAGCTTAAGGGGTTAAAAAATCATAGGCTTGTAGTTAATCAAGATAAATTATGTATAGTGTAGCCATTCATCAGATTCACTTTGCTGACACCTTCACTGTCCCACACACAGCCCCAAGAGCCCACTCTAACATCTAAGTACTTAGCACAACCTGACGAAATTGCAGACAATTAGATGTGTTCTCAACAAACAGAGTTGGCTTCATATGTTAAATGAGTATCAAACATAGTATTCTTTAGATACTTGATATAATTTTATATCTACCCAATCTATATCAGGAAAAATTAGGACAATGAAACTTGTGTTGAAGGCATTTACTATAGGACAAATGTCTCAAAATTCTGAATCCATGGCTTTCTCTTGTACCCAACAGAGAAATTATGTTGTGTAAACAAGGGCTCTTCAGTATCATTGACTATTTGCTCCCATTATATTTGCTTTTAATATTTTTATTGGACTCTACAGTTTTGATGGAAGATAGACCACATTTTAAAATCATGTATTAAAAATTAATCAAACACTTTACTAATATATGTATCCTTGTGATAGTTACAACACTGTGGTCTCTGTAGTAATAGGATCCTGACATCTATATAGTTCTTTAATGTGTATTTCACACTACTGTAAAGAAATATAAGAGAGGAAGCATGTTATAGTTATTTTTTAAACTTTGTTTCTCAGTTTTGCTCTTAACCCAGCTATCACACAAATAATTGAGACTCTACTATATTATTTTAACAAGATTAACAGCCCAGTCCTGATCAATGTTAACTCTATTCTTAATCCCCTAAACTAATGTGGTTTCCTCGAAGTGTAGATCCCAGAGAAACTTACACTTTGTAACTTTGCCTGTTGAGCTCTCTTTCTTGGTCCATCCTGGACCTCTTGTAGCTCAATCCCCTACTTCATCTTCTAACTCCTCCTCCTCTGGTTTGCAGGAAATCTAGCCTTGTTCGCTCCTTTGCTCAGTGATTGGATGTAAGCTGCTTTATTGGCATATCAGGAAACAACTGGAGAGAATTGTTTACACAACATTGAGACAGAAGATTCTCAGAACAAGTATTTCAACCAGATTGGGGGGGGGGTGCAGAAATAAGCACTTGAACTACACAATAATCTTATGCCTACAGAGTTGCTGTTTTTTTTTCAACACTACATTTTGCATCAATGCAGATGTCATTGTTATTAGCACAAAAGAATTGATCCAGAGGCATTCCTTCAATATTCCTTTCTTTAAAAGTACTACATAAGTTCCTGTCTAGGAATAAATACCTGTCCAAATAGAGACACAAGGTTGCACTAGTATATCATGCATCACACAGAAATTTCATCCCCAAAATGGGTCAGGATGAGTGCAATATTAGTTTGTTGGTACTATTATTTGGAAACTTCTTTAGCTATTTTGGAAAGCAACTCTGGAAATAACCAAAAACTTATTTTTTTCCTGTTAAATGAGGAATACTGTTACAGAACAGAGAGCTAAGCCTAGTGTTTACTTCTTACCATATTTGAGTGACATCATAACTATGAACAAAGCTCTGCAGATAACCTAGCAGAGAAGATAAAAGGAGTAAGGGAAAGTGATAAGTACTTTTCCTCTTGCTGTGGCATACCATTTAGCAAAAACGACTTCAGCAGGGAAAGGTTTGTTTTGGCTAACAGTTTTTGGGCAGGTGGGCAGATGGTATCAAGGAAGGCCTAGTGGGAGGTATTGGGGAGCTGGCCACATTGCACCTACAGGATGCAGAGAGAGAGAGATGAGAGCAGATATGCACAACTTCCTTTTGCTTTCCAGCAGTCCTGGGCCCCAGCACCTAGAGTAGGGCTACTCATACTTGGGCTGTGTTTCCCTACCTCAGTTAACCCAGTCTAGAAAGTCTCTCACAGGAATACACAGAGACTTTTCTCCTAAGTGATTCTAGACCCCGTCAGGTTGACAATAGTAGCTATCATAGGAAGTTATAATAAAATCTATTAAGTATTAAAAAGATGACAATGAACAATGCTGGGGGATTTTCAGCTCAATTTGGGTGAATGAGGAATATAACAAAAATACAGAATGCTACTGATAACCAGTCCTTAAAGATAAATGTAATAAGCACAGTATGCTCTTCAGTGAAATATATGTTGCACCACATAGGGAACCAGCCGTGTCAGCAGCCAACTTGACCAGAGTGACAAAATGAGGGATGCTTAGGGGGATGACCACACAAAGTTCTAGGATTTAACCAGATGCAGTTAGTATGCTATAAGGCTGAATTTTCAAATAAGAACTAAGCGAGAAGCACAGATATAACATCTGCTAAGTTCTGAACTTCCCCAGTTAGTTCGCCTTTATAGCCTTTAGTTTTCCAATAAACAACGTTGAATTAATAATGTCTTCATAGCTATTTTTTGTAATATATCCAATGTACTGTGATCATTTAATAGGTCAACTATAAGCATATACTTTAGTTTATTGTATAACAGCTATACAGATCTAGATTATACTTGTATTTGTACATATGTGTATATGCATATTGGTGAGTATGCGTTCATGAATATGGAGAGGTCAGAAGTCATTGGGCATTGTTCTTCAGATGCTTTTGACTTTGATTTCTGAGATAGGTTCTTTTACTGGCCCGAAGCTCTCCAAGTAGCATAGGTGGGCCAGTCACTGGTCCTTGGGGATCCATTTGCCTTTACCTCCCATTTGTAGTTACAGGTCACCACATCTACCAGTTCTTATGTCCTCTTTGAGAAACAAGCTGCTGTCTTCACACTTACCTGGCACTTAACTAGCTGGGCTGTTTACACCACTTGAGTTATATATAATTTTAATAACAAAATGACTCTTACAAAATAAGATAAAAAAACAAATATTCTCCAATTCTGACTTCATGTATATGTAGACATAATTTACACTTTTTCTTCATATGTCTTCCATACTCAACTGAATATTTTAACATAAAAATCTCCCTCTGCTGTGTACTTATATCCTATATGATTCCATAAATCTACTGGGTACATGCACACGTTTCAGAATGATTGAAAAGCACTGTATCATATATAGTCTTTCTCTTAAAGCCAGTATCACATTGCTAATGTTTAGTGGCAGTTGCATAAAAAGTAAGTAAACTAATTATGAAAAAACAAACTATAATGGACACTAATGAGAGGCAATATTTCATTTACATTATCTCTACACACATGCTTTAGCTCATAAAAACATGCACTTGCTCTTATTTACCACATAAAAGGTAATATTTGGAAACACTGGTTGGGAAAAGAATGACATGATTTCTGGGTTCAGCATTCTCATCTGACCGCTCTCCATGAAAATGGTCAATCAGCCTTGGCTTGTCAACATACAATCATCCATCCAGGTTGTCAGACCCATCCTTTTGATTACAGTGTATCTTTACATTAGTAGTTTCTGGTTGTCTGGATAGACTTTGTGTTTTTGGTTAAAAGTGTTTCCTCCCTATATTTATGACATTTTTTTTTTTAGAAAAGCATATTAAGAGGAGGACATTGCTGCCAGTCCTGAAGAGACCTGATAAGCTAATGTCAGAAGGACAGGGAGGAGCACCTCCCCTACCAGTGGACTTAGAGAGGGGCAAGGAGGAAATGAGGGAGGGAGGGAATGAGAGAGGGGCTACAGCTGGAATACAAAGTTAATAAACTGTAACTAATAAAATAAATTTTAAAAATTAATTAAAAAAAGAAAAATGAAATTGTGATTTTTCATGTAAATGGTAGTGGTAATAACAATGTCTCTGAAATAGGTAACCCAGACCCAGAAATAGAAATGCTTCATGATCAAAAAAAAAAGAGAGAAAGAAAGAAAGAAAGCCCTTCTGATAAAGATAACAGAATTTTAGAATATACTTGTTATCCCACTTCATTTAAAATTTAAAAATCCAGTGTATATATGTTTTCTAGTGTAGAGTAACATCCAGAATGTCTTACTAATTATTCTTGTGCATTCAGAAATAGAATTAACGATAAGAAAACCATGTTTTAAAAACTTCATTCTTTTCTGCTTTGCTTCCTATGGCTTTATTTAACAACATATTATTAATTATTACTAAAAATCATCGATATATTTTCAAAATTGGACAAATAAAAATTTTATTCAAAAGTCAAGTCTTCTATTGATGCTACTTAATAATAACATCAACTGCAGACATATATTAAAATGTTGTAAATTTCATACTGATTAGAAGAGTGAAAATAAACACATCATTACAAATTTAGTTATATGCTGTTTCCTTAAGTTTCCTGATAGTTTTTTAAATATTCATTAGCAAAATTTCTAAACAAATCTTTTATAATTTGAATTTCCTCATATCATTTATGAAAAGAAGTAATTTTCCTTACACTCAAAGCTAGCTTCTTTCTAGAAATGTTTAATTAATTAACTAATTAATTACAGTTTATTCACTTTGAATCCCAGCTGTAGCCCCTTTCTTATTCCCTTCCCATCCCACCCTCCCTCATTTTATAAAAAATTCTAGAAAACTTTTATAAAGTTTATTAATCTTTCTTCAGCTCTAAAGTAAATTCTCATAGGCAAAACACAGAGAAAAGATATTATTTGAACTGAATATAATCTCAAACTTTTTAATGGACTGAAATATAAAGGAGAAACTGAGTAAACGCAGGAAACATTTAGAATAGGCAGGACTTTGCCATAGAGTTGGAGGCACAGTATACAATATTTCTGTTGCATTTTCTTACCTTAGGAGACCTGGATTCCTACTGAGGAGGAGCAGGTATATTTTAGTCATTGTGGCTTTGTGTCACTGAAATCACATAAAATGACGTCATCATAGCTCTGAGAATGCAGAAGAGGATGGAAACAATGGCCTCCCCGCAGTACAATTCAAGCTTGGTCAGTATCCAGTTATGAGAAATAGAGGGGCTACTTAGCTCCATTTAACTGACCTTGAGAACTGATAAGGTGAAGACAATAAGTGTACAAAGGACTTAGGAATGAAAGAAACTGACATAATTTCTAAGATAAAAGCCCATGAGTTCTGCAGGCTATAGGTCCTAGGCTTTGCAAACAATAAAGCAAATTATGTTGCATGGAAGGGAGTATAACAAAGAATATGAGAATAACTATTTTGGTGGAAATAAAGATCCAAAGTAATCTTTCAAGAAAGTAGAGGCTGGAGTAATTTTTTTGTAAAAAAATAAAATAAAATAAGTTATTCATAGTTGTTTGAAGGACTGATCATGTGGACAGAGTTGTCAGAGAGACCCCAGAACCTGCACTGGGTAGCACTTCAGTGAAGAATAGGATCAGAGGCTTCAGAGAAGTGCCAGAGGCACCTGGCAACCCCAACAGTGGCTTTCGGTGCAGTACAAATCTAGAGAAGAAAGGTTCTGTGCATCTACGGGACAGAAGAAAGGTCTGGATTTACAGACAAATCTCCGTGCTGCCCTCTTGTGACACCGGAAGTCAGATGAACCAATAACTTCCTGTCAGGAAAGTAGCACACGGGTGTAAGAGCTTGCCTTTCGTTATGACTGTATCATAGGACACTCTGTGAGCAAGGTAGACTGCTAGAGTTATCGTTTATTTCTAAGGCAGCAAAGCTTTAACAAGCTTATAGGCAACTTTTCAAAAGAATTTTGGGAAATAAGTGTAGAAGTTAATGAGGACACATATCTATGAACACTACCCCAGACAGTACTGTGTTTTATATTAGGGTGGAAACAAAAGTGGACAGACACATTAAAGTCAATTTAATTTTTAAAATACTTCCAATTTCTAAAATTAAAATTATGTAATTTCCCCTTTCCTTTAGGCCCCTCATCCCTTCCTCTTCTTGCTCTTTCTCATGTTCAGAGCATCTGTTTCTTTCTGTTTTTTCCTTATTTTAAAAATATAATCTACTAAGTCTGTATAATTTTACTTGAACCTTAAAAGAGCAACCACTTCCACCACTTTATTAAATCATCGTAATTCTTAACTGCATTCTAAATATTTATTCTTATACCTACAGATAAGTATAGATTTTACTCCTTGCAAATAAATCTCCTTACAATAGACCAAGATCAGTAAGGTGTATTTAATTTTACACTTGGCTGTTCAATTTTTGCAACTCCAGCAGTTATGGATTCACACCATTAGTCTCTGGCGCACTAATTTGTGGTTTGATTTCAGAAACACTATATTCAGAAATTTCTTTTTAATTTAAATAAATTTTTATATTCATTTCTTAAAATTTATTCTCCTTTTATGTTTTTCAGCATGGACTTAACAGAACTCATGGACTCCAGTGCTTGTGGAAAATTTTTAAATTTATTTCTGAATAACAAATGAGAGAGACAGACAGAGAGAGTGAGTATGTTTATCCAAGTGGCTGTGAATATAAACATATAATGTGATGAACCTGTGTGCCAGAAATATTTCACACATTCTAACACTGACAGATACTAAACACACTGCTTATGTAGACCACTTCAACAACCAATCTTAAAATTAGTGTAAACAAAGGGTTTTTTCACAACTTTCCTCAAAGTTATTTTGTTAATTAAACTAAATTTCAGTGTCCTACAAAATGGCTAATAGTCAAATCAGATATGTTTATTTACAAAAGTTCCAATTTTAGACTGTGTTTCTTACATTTGCTCATGATGTTACATGTATACTAGGTCACACACACACACACACACACACACATACACACACACACCATGTAACATGCTCCTTGTAATGATAGGCCACTTTTGGCAGCCTATTTCCTACTGCTGGGAGAAGACAGAGGAGGAATGTCAGGACTAACTCTAAAGGCACTGGACCTTATTCCAAACCACCTAATGTGGTGATGTAGTTCATTAGCCTGACAGACAATGATTTATTTTTTCCAATCAAGGTTGCACCTAATTTCAAAATCCATTAATAATCTTATTAGTCAAAGTGTTACTATTTTGAGTGATTTATGTAATAATGAAATGGAATGGAGAGAGCAGAATGTTAAATCTCGTGTTAACTCTGTTTTCTCCTTTGCCTTTGGAGATCACAGCTTTGTATTAATATGTAACTCCCAACCTGACACGATCACAGAGTTATCCAGCATTACTGAGGAAATTAAATTTTACATTTAATGATGATTTTGGAATTCAGGGATACTGAGAATTAAAACAATTCAGATAAAAAATTTTAAAAATGCTTGTCAAGGAATTTCAATTTGAGAATAATTATTTATAAAATCAAATAAATTATGTAAATATGTGTCAGTAATAAAAGGAAACATTACTAACCATGCACGGGGAGACACACAGAGACAGAAAGAGAAGTATAAAGACATAAGAAGAGAGAAATGGAGAAAGAAAAAGAAGAAAAAAAGAGTAAAGAGAGGTAATATACATAAAATCGTTTTTATTCATGGGTCTTTTAGCATTCACAGAGCCATGAAATCTTTCTTTTTAGCCTGGCTTATCTTCTGTCTGTAGAGTCTGAAATCTATAGACCCATTGTTCATGAATTATCTCTCAAAATAATTATTTCGAGTTATAGAGTATGCGTATTAGTACACGAAGAAAGTAACCATTAAGAGTAAATTATACAAATCACTTTATAAAGTGGTGTAGGAAGATGCTGAGATTAAGAAATGAAGCCATTTTCCAAGGCTTCATGTGGGTCACTCACACAGGACTATGGCACAGATATCAAGCAGTCTGTGAAAGACTGAGGATGGGGATGTAAGGGTAGGAAATTTTAACTTGGCCCTAAACGCCTGACTGAGAAGTGCAAACAGTCCCTAACCGTCCCCTAGTCACCACAACTGGGCACAGCCAATCATTGACTGCCCCTGGTTAGAAAAATCCCTTACCGCTAGACCCCCTCCTGTTTTGCGGTTTTTGCCTTTATAAACT
Organism: Pachyuromys duprasi; assembly: GCA_028658305.1. Classification (NCBI taxonomy): domain Eukaryota; kingdom Metazoa; phylum Chordata; class Mammalia; order Rodentia; family Muridae; genus Pachyuromys; species Pachyuromys duprasi. The sequence continues at coordinate 2,347,967 of CM053763.1, forward strand.
CTGTGATTCTGCAGCTCAGGGCTCTGTACCACCCCCTTGCATGGGAGCTGTGTGCAGAGCCCCGGCATGTCGGCTACTAGTAAACACCTCTTGCTGTTTGCATCAAGTATCTTTTTGTGGGTTATTGAGGTCTGGCGTCTATTCTGAGGAACAGAGGGTCTCCCCACCTCAGGATTCCAACAGGGACACACTCTCTGTGTTTGAGGGATTTAGGCTGATTGTACCTTAAGGCAAAAAGACACCAAATATGTATGTACAATTTCACAGCAACCATAACAGGATCTGATTGATAAAGATCTAAGATAAGTGACGAATAGTTTAAAAACAAGCCAGGTAAGAATTTTTCAGTGATGGAAAATACATATTTTACCTTCTGTATGACTTTGGTAGGGAGATTTGATCAAATGTCTGTTAAACATAGATAACCAAAACAGACCAAAATAACAATTTTACTGATGCACAGAAATGAGTTTATTATTTAGTTACAGGAATAGCAGTGAGCTATTTCAGAAACATCTATGACTCAAAATGTTTTATCTCAAACTCAGGACAAAAGTGTGACTGAGTGATCAAAGAGTAGACATTTGAGTTCATGACAGAGGCAACTCCTGCTCCCCTTACTCAGAAACCCATATCGATACTGAGTTGCACATCAGATAAACTGAGCAGAGCGTCTAGGTCCTCTTTATGGATGGTCCTTTGTTAGTGTGTCAGTCTCTGCAGGACCTCATAGGCTCAGATATTTTAGCTTCGTTGGTCTCCTTGTAAATCACTTTCCCCTGGCAATGTGGCCATTCCAGGCCACATAGGAAGAGGATCCAGGCAGTCCTGATGAGACTTGATAAGCTTGAGTCTGATGGCAGGGGAGAACTCCCTGTTTCAGTGGACTGGGGGAAGGGGATAGAGGGCAATGAGGGAGGGAAGGTGGTAAGACAGGGAGTAGGTGAGGGAGCGGGCTACAATTGGGATATAAAATGAATAATTTCTAAATAATAATATAATAATAAAATAATTCTGGTGGGGGGAGGTGAGAGAGGGGCTTATTTAACATATCAAAGCAAACTCTGGCACTCAGTCTCCCTCAGTCCCTACCCACAAGTATCCATTGCTGAGTCATCCTAGCTGATGGACCCTGCTCCTTACTCTCATTCTCTGCAGCCCCTGAGCTTCACTTCATTGCATTCGCCCAGCAATTTGGCTCCAGGGTCTCTTGGTCCTTTTTGCCTTTTTGGCTCTTTTGGTGTCCTCACTCCCGGCTTCTAGGCACCTGGTTCCTCTCCATTCACTCCTTTTTTTCATAGCTAAATTCAGTCTGAACCCTTCCAGGTGCCTCTGACTGTTTTTTTTTTTTTTTTTTTTTCCTGCTCATACCTATAATAACCAACTTAACCACACAACTAGGCCCACCCCAGCGTGACTGGTACATCATTGAAGTTCCATGCCAAGAGGTCTCTCACAATGGGCAGTCACCTTGTCAGACCAGAATGTGTCCTCCATAGGCAGCTGTTTTACTGACCACACCACACTGAGGGGGCGGGGGGATCTTAGGGATCTTAGGAATCTTTTTCTTTTAGGGTCTTCCCAAGACTTAGGGGTTGCCTACTTCTGTGTCTCAGAAGCCTCTTTCCTTCCTTCTGGAGGGAATGTTTCAGTTCAGAAGAAATTGTCATAAAATGCTTCTGAAAAGCTGTTCTTATCTGTACCTATGTCAGGAATATGGATGAAATCCTAAATTATCTCTTAAACCATAAAATGTTTTATTTTTCTTAGGTTTCTCTATATACTTTGACATATAAAATATATTAAAATTTAAAGACACATGTTGAGTCTCTTGTTTTCTCACTGTTTCTTAGCACTAGTGAAGAGGAACCTTCACTATCAGAGGTGACTGGCACAAGTCTGAACTCTGCTGGCCAACTCTACTCAGTTGAAGATGAAAAACGCTAAGAGCAACATGTAAGAGCAAGGGTATAGAGCTATGCCTTATGTTAACATAACTGTTCTCTTAAATTCTCGTTACTTAAATAATTTGTATTTGAATATGCATTTATTTTAATGAGGATTTGTCTTAGCAAATGGCATTCAGAATTGCACTCACTCTATATGTATATAAGTACTGGAATTTATTGAGAGTGAGATAGTAAGATTATGTACAAAAGAACAAGGATTTAACTGAATATTCCTCTATTTCATTGGGAGAGTTAATTCTTATTAAGAAAGTGTATTTTTCAGATTGTGGATACATATCTATATTGAGTACAATTGGCTGTATTTGAAGCAACTTAAACTAATAAACATATTTCAAACAGGCACTCTGTTAGGTTGTCTGAATGGAATTTACTCAAAAGCTACTCAAATAGAATTTGTTTTTTTTAGAAAATCACAATTAAGAAAAATGATGCTCAAGAAATTGTAATACTGATGGATCCAAGATGGCTGCCCCAGGAGGACACTGTGTCTGAGGAGCAGGACAGTAGTGTAGGCACAGCAACCTGGAGACTGAGATATCGGACCTAAAACACCAGCATTTGCGACTGCCAGGTGAGCAGAATTCCTACAGTGGGGAAATCAAGTGGAAAAGTCCAAGGGACACCCAGCTATTCCCAGGAAAAACTCCAGAGGGAGACAGGCTGCGCACAGCCTGGCTGGGCACCTAAGCTGCCATTTTGGTCTGTGGCACACAGTACCCCGGACAGACTGAGTTTCGCCCAGATACTGCGGGCACACAACCCTCTGTGCCAGCAGCTGCCACTTCGGACTAGGGCACACAGTACCCCGGACAGACTGAGTTTCACCCAGATACTGCGGGCTACACCAGTCAGACCCACACCCCTAGGCGCACCCAGCCACCACCCCAGATTGGGACTCATAGTATCAGGTCCAGACTGAGGTGCCCCCAAATACCATCTCAGACCGTGGTGCACAGTCCCTGACCCAGAAGGACATGCCAAGGCTCCAGTCCAGAAGAGAGCCCTTAGCAGCAAGCCCAGGGCAGAGCTCGGAGCCTCCTGAGCGGAGCAGCGCCCCCAGCGGACATATCAAAGGGGGACACGCAGCCTCTGGCACAAAGTGAGGAGCCAAACCTCCAGACCAGAGGGGAGACCAGCCTGTGGTGCTCACAGCCTCTAGAACAGACC
>CM053763.1:2351603-2398246 GCA_028658305.1 Pachyuromys duprasi
AAGAAAGAAAGAAAGAAAGAAAGAAAAAGAAATTGTAATACAATTCCATACCTACTACATGGAGATAATCCAAACTTGGGGCTGCTGAGGTGGCTCCGTGGATATAGGCATTCACTTCCAAGCCTGACATCCGGAGTTCGATCTTCATAACTCATATGGTAGAAGAAGAGAAACTTCCACAATCCACTTGTTGCTCTCTGTCCACCACACACTGTGCTACAGCTACGCATCCTCACTAAATAAAACAAATAAAAATAATGAAATAGAAGGTAGAATGAAAATAATAATCAAAAACTCTTGACTATACCCTAAAGTAACCATATTATTTCTAAAGTTTATGTCATGGAATTTGTCACATGTGCCTACATTATGTATATTTGTGTTTGTCAGAGGGTGGGAGATGTGCCCATTGTAACGCAGGTATCCATGGAGGCAGGAAAAAAAAGTATCAGACCTCTTGGAACTGAAGCTACATGCACTTTTAAGCTTCCTGATGTTGAGCTTCCAATGCTCTGATTACATGTTCAACTCAAACAGTTCAACTATAAAATGATTGCTGACTAAGAAAGGATTCATTCATTCATTGAACATGTTTTGCTGGTTACTGAGTATAAAATTGTAGGACTATAAATCCTTTTGAGGATAAATTATCATATCTACATAAATGATAAAGCAAGACGAATCCAGGAAAGGGACAAGGGGATGAAGGCATGTTTGTTGGGTTATCATTTAAACAAAACATTTTGAAAATGCCATGATAAGAATGTGACCTGTGATGTAAGGAGGACACCATTTTGTGTTTAATCTCCATTATAGCCCCAGGCCTGACCTAGAGCTGACCTCTAGAAAAACAAACAGACCATAAAATTCCCCACTGAGGGACAGCAAACCAGAAGAGAGGGAGCCCAGGATACAACCACAAGAATGTGAAGAAAGTTTATCTCAAGACTGGCCTCTGTGCTTGGTGGCCTTCTATGGTTTAGGTATCTCATATTATGGTTAAATATTCATGAAACAAGAATGTAGTCTGCTGGCCAACTAGGCACTGACCAGTCAAAAACCAAACCAAGTAACTGCCTTACTGCCCACCAATCAGGTTTTAGATTCCCTAACTCTTGATGGATTTTCCTTTTTACCCATAAAAAGGCCTGTGAGCTGACATCCAGGGTTGCCATTTTGTAAAGTGGCTGACCCTTGCATGCAGAATTCTTGCTTTTGAGAAACAAAAACACTCTTGCCAACTGCATATGTGAGCAATTCCCATGCAGCAATTTCAGATTACCAGAGAAGACTTGGTAGGCTACCCTCAGATATTCTCTGTGTGTGCCTCCAGACTCCATTCTGGTACCAAGTGCAACAACAGATCACTAACTGGAACTTTCCCTCACCTGTTCCCATATCTCCTCCAGATCACACAAACCCCTGACTCCTGACATCCCTCCCCATATGTGGCTTTCCCCAAGACCCCAACTCCAGCAAGTACCCCCTGCCAGTCCAAAGGCCAGTCCTCCCAGAGCAACCTGAACTCAGACCCACAGCTCTTTTTCTTTTTCATGTTAATTACACTTTACTAACTTTGTATCCCAGCTGTAGCCCTCTCCCTCATTCCCTCCCAATCCCATCTTCCCTCCCTCATCTTCTCCATGCCCCTCTCCAAGTCCACTGATAGGGAAGGTCTTCCTCCTCTTCCATCTGACCCTAGCTTATCAGGTATCTTCAAGACTGGCTGCAATGTCCTCCTCTGTATCCTAGCTAGTCTGCTCCTCCCATGGAGGGTGGGAGGTCAAAGAGCCAGCCAATGATTTCATGACAGAGACAGTCCCTGTTCCCCTTACTAGGGTACCCGCTTGGATCCTGAGCTGCCATGGGCTATGTCTGAGCAGGGGTTCTAGGTTATTTCCATGTATGGTCCTTGGTTGAAGAATCAGTCTCAGAAAAGACACCTGTGCCCATATATATTTGTTCCCTTTGGAGCTCCTGTCCTCTCCAGGTTTTACTAACTCCCCTTTCTTTCATATGATTCCCTGTACTCTGCCCAAGGTTTCCTTATGAATCTCAGCATCTGCTTTGATACACTGCCAGGTACAGTCTTTCAGAGGCCCTCTATGATAGGCTCCTGTCCTGTTTCTTGTTTTCTCCTACTTCCAATGTCCATCTCATTTGTCTCCCTAAGTGAGGGTTGATAATCTTACCCCTGGTCCTCCTTCTTGTTTAGCTTCTTTAGGTGTTCAGATTTTAGTATGTTTATCGTATCTTTTAGGTCTAGTACACACTTATAAGTGAGTATATGCCATGTGTATCTTACTGCTTCTGGGATACCTCACTCAGGATGATCTTTTCTAGATCCCACCATTTGCCTGCATATTTCATGTTCACACAGCTCTTCTGCTGCTTCTTAGATCCAGACTAAACAGTCTCATCTCCAACTGTGTAGCTAGAAACTTGCTGTGTTCTTTTTCCACTACAACTTTATCCCAAGCCAATCACAAAGACCTTCTTAACTAACCTTCCATTCACCATATCATCCCAGTTACCCATCCCCAGCAGGCATTCCCTCTGAATAAACAAATAGAACAAGCTAGGAAAACAGGCAACATACCACCAAAAATCCAAGGAAGAAACAGAAAGGGAAAGAACAATTACTCACCTCCAGAAATCAGCACCTGGACCTTAAATTATTAAAACTAGCATTGCTAGATATCACCATAAAAACACAATCAATGACTACCAGGGCAATATGTCTCCACTAGAACTCAGCTATCCTTACCACAGCAGGTCTTAAATAATTCAATACAGTTGAAACATAAGAAAATAATCATAAAACCAACTATATGAAAGAGATAGAGGTCCATAAAGAGGAAATAAATAAATAAATTCCTTAAACAAATCCTGGAAAATACAAACAATTGGGTGAAATAAATAAATCCCTTAGAGAAAGGCAGAAAAAAATCAACAAAAAACACAGAAAACAAAACAACAACAAAACACAAAGAGTTGAAAAAAACAGTAAAACTACTGAAGACTGAAAAGAAGGATAGAGGCAATAAAATAAACAAACAAAAACTACAAACTGAGGGAATCCTGGAAATAAAAATTTAGGAATCTGAACAGCAGCTAAAGAAGCAAGCTTTACCAGGAGAATGTAAGTGACAGCAGGGAGAAGATCAGATGTTCAAGATATGATAGAAGATATGATATAAGTCAAACTATGAAAGCAAAAAAATATAAAAACATATAGGAAATCTGAGACACTATGGAAAGACCAAATATAAGAATAATAGGTAGAGAAGAAGTAGAAACACAGCTCAAAGACCCAGAAAATATTTCAAGGAAAATTATAGAAAAATATTTAACATAAAGAAGGACATGCGTACAAAAATACAAGAAATACACATAATACCAAATAGTTTGGACCAGAAAAGAAAGTTTCCTTGCCACATAATCAAAACACCAAACATGCAAAATGAAGAGTATTAAAAGCTGGAAGGGAAAAAGACAAAGCAACATACAAAGGCAGATTAGAATCACACGTGACTCTAAAGGCAGAAGGGTCTGGACAGATGTGCTTCAGACTCTAAGAGACCAAAGAAGACAGCCCAGGCTATTATACATAGCAAAACTTTCAATCACTGTAGATGAAAAAATAAGACATTATATGAAATTTTCAAATTTAAACAATATCTGATACAAATCTAACCCTAGAACATGGGAGAGAAGAAAAATTTCAACCTGAGATTAACTACACATGTAAAATTACAGGAAATTAATAATCTCACAAGAACAAAATCATAAGAAGAAACCATAATCACACACACACATTCTTACCCATGCACACATGACTACCACAACGATCACACACATGCCACAACTATCAAAACAGAAATCAACAATCATTGTTCTCAGTATCAGTATTTCTCAATGTCATCAGCCTCAACTCCCCAACTAAAAGATGGAGACTAACAGAGATGATTCCAAAAGAGGATCTATCATTCTGCTGCATCCAAATGACATACTACAGCATCAAAGTTAGATAGTACCTCAGAGTAAGCAGTTGGAAAAAATACTCCAAGCAAATGGACTAAAGAATCAATCCAGGGGATCCAAGATGGAGGCAACCAGCACACAAGGTATCTGAGAGGCAGAGCATCTGAAATCACTAAATTGGTGAGTGGAGAGGCAGCTGAAGCCAGAACATCGACATTGAGGCTTCCTGGATAAGGGGGGCAGGGAGCAATCCCTGAGCTGAGACCACCCACAGATCCAGGTCACCCACAGAGTTCTCTGGGGAATGAGAGTGGCAAACACTCAATTACCCTGCACTTCCGGTTTTCGGGCTCCCTCTTCTGTGGAGGTGGCCCACAGTGCCCACAGATCCTAGTACAGAACTCCTGCTCACTAATTGAGACAGAGAAGGCAGGCCTCCCAGTCCCTTGGTGGTGGACTGCTGGATATATGGACCACCCAGGTCCACCGAGTCAACCAGGTCCCCTGGGCCACCTAGGTCTGTGGACAGCTCCACAGGTTCTGCAGGGCCTCTTAGCAGGCATCTGTACCAGCAGCCTCCCAGTTCTGGTCTTGTGACCTGGACTCCCAATGGACCACTATACCAGACTCCAAGTTCTGGTGCTGCTGCAACACCACTGAGCTGACAGATCTCCTACACTCCCATTAACCCTGGCAGGCCCAAATCTGAGAGTAGAGAACAGGGGGAACTCCTGTGCTTTTCCAATTAGACCTGCTAGAGAGTAAGTGCATGTTCAAGTGAGTGCATGCGGAGCCCCAGATCCAGGGTCCCTCTATGCTGACAGCCAGTCATCAGATCCCTCACAACCACAGGCCCACTGTGGGCAACACAGAGATTTTGGGGACAGCATTCTCAACATTGAAGCCCCTGTTCTGTGGGTCTACCAGTGGAGTCCAGGCAAACAACTTCTGGATCCCAGACAGATCTGAATAGCAGAAGGACAGTATGACTGTCTTGTAGGCCACTGTGGTATTCAGGGAATATGCACATGCTCATTGCACACACTAACAGTGCCAGAGCCCACACTCCCTTCTGTGCCTGCATCATCCCCACCTCTTATTTCAGGAATATACACTCTCTAGCACCCTGGCCTTCAAGGCACACTTCCACACATGCACATGCTTGCCCACACTTGTGTACCCACACCTGCAGACCTTCATCCCTTAGATACAGCTGAAACACCAACGCACACTCTCAAACCAGTGGACCCCTCTCCTCTTCCTGAAGAATACTCTAGAATACTTACTTACTGAAGAATACTCCACTAGGGAAAAACAGAACCAGTCTGAAGTACAGACTCCAGGAATAAACAGTGGAGGTATGGATAAGCAAATGGCCAGACATCAGCATAAGAACACATCCAACAAAATCAGGACATCATGGCTTCACCAGCAAACCCCTAAAATCAGTAGATACTACAAACTATTGGAAACACAGAAAAGTGATATTAAAGAAGAAACGAGCAAATATCTCAAAGAAATAGCTACACAAATGAAAGCAAATAACAGGAAATGAACAAAACTCTCAAAAGATTCCATGACCAAACTAAACTTAAACAATATCGACACAACAACCCCGTTCTAATGAAGATCCTAGAAGGAACGCTCCAGTCAAATGAAAACAACTACACCCAAGAAAACATAGGCTGTAGATAACTTCACAACAAATATTAAGAGAAAACAAGCAATGAAACAGTAATACCACCAACTCCACAATAAAAGAAACTAACATCCATTGGTCACTATTATATATCAGCATCAATGGACTCATCTCTCCAATGGAAAAAACACAAATAAAATGGTTGCAGACACAAGATGCAACATTCTGCTGCATCCAAGAAACACACCTCTGGAACAAAAATAAACACTACCTCAGAGTAAAGGGCTGGAAAAATGTTTTTCAAGCAAATGGACCCAGAAAACAAGCTGGAGTAGCTATCCTAATATCTAATAAAATAGACTTTCAACTAAAATTAATCAAAAAAGATGAGGAGGGGCATTTCATTCTCATCAAAGGAAAAATCACAATTCTGAACATCTATGTCCCAAATATTGGAGTCCCTACATTTGTAAATGAAACATAGTAAAGCTTAAATTGCACATCAATTGCAATACATTAATAGTGGGAGATTTCAACACACGACTCTTACCAAGGGACAGACTATCTAGACAGAAGGCACAGAGGTCCTAAATCAAAAGGACCTAATAGATGTCTATAGAACTTTCCACCCAAATTCAAAACAGTATAACTTCTTTTCAGCACCTCATGGAACCTTCTCCAAAATAGACCATATAATTGGTCACAAAGCAAACCTCAGGAGATACAAGAAAATTGAAATAATCCTTGTATTCTATCTGACCAACAAGGTGTAAAGCTGGTCCTCAACAACAACAGAAATAACAAAAAGCCTACACATATATGGAAACTGAAAAAACTTGCTACTCAATGACAGCTGGGTCAGGAGAGAAATAGAGAAAGAAATCCAGGACTTCCTAAAAATCAATGAAAAGGAAGGCACAACATACCCAAACTTATGGGACACAATGAAAGCAGTGCTAAGATGAAAATTCATACCACTAAGTGCCTTCAAAAAGAAATTTGAAATATCTCATACAAGCAACTTAATGGCTCATCTGAAAGCTCTAGGGGGAAAAAAAGAAGCAGACACACCCGAAATTTGTAGAGAGCAGCAAATAATCACACTCAGGGCTGAAATCAATAAATTAGAAACAAATAAAATAAATGAAAGAATCAATGAACTCAGGAGCTCATTCTTTGATAAAATCAACATGATAGACAAACCTTAGCTAATCTAACAAAAAGACAGAGAGAAACTATCCAGATCAGCAAAATCAGAAATGTAAAGGAGGACATGACAACAGACACTGAAGAAATTCAAAGAATCATTAGGTCTTACTTCAAAAGCCTGTACATCACACAATTTGAAAATCTAAATGAAATGGACAATATACTTGATAGATTCAATTTACCAAAGCTAAAACAGGATCAGGTAAGTAGAATAAACAGTCCTATATCACCTGAGGAAATAGAAACAGTTATCAAAATTCTACATGCCAAAAAAAGCCCAGAGCCTGCTGGTTTCTGTGCAGAATTCTACCAGACATTCAAAGAAAAGCTGGAGCCAATACTCTTCAAACTATTCCACAAAATACAAACAGAAGGAACATTACCAAACTCATTCTATGAGACCACAGTAACCTAGATAAGTAAACCACACAAAGACCCACCATAAAAAGGAAGACTTCAGACCTATCTCTCTTATAAACATTGACACAAAAATACTCAATAAAATACTTGCAAACCGAATCCAAGAGTTCATAAAAGATATCATCCACCATGATCAATTAGGCTTCATTCCAGGCATGCAGGGGAAGCTCAATATATAGACTTCCTCCAATGTCATCCACCACATAAACAAACAGAAGGGGAAAAATGGTCATCTCCTTAGATGCCAAAAAAGCATTTGACAAAATCTAACACCCATTCATATTTAAAGTCTTGGAGAGATATGGGATAAAGAGCACATACCTAAAAATAGTAAAGACAATATACAGCAAGTGTATAGCCAACATCAAACTAAATGGAAAGAAAATTAAATCTATCCCACTGCAATTAGGGACAAGGCAAGGGTGCCAACTCTCTCCGTATCTCTTCAACATAGTACTTGAAGTCCTAGCTAGATAAAAAAACAAAACAAAACAAAACAAAAAACAACTAAAGGAGATCAGGGGAATATAAATCAGAAAGGAAGAAGTCAAAGCATCACTATTCTCAGATAATATGATAATCTACATGAGTGACCCCAAAAATTCTACTAGAGAACTCCTTCAGCTGATAAACACCTTCAGCAAAGTGGCTGGATACAAAAATTGACTCAAAAAAATTAGTAGCCCTCCTGTATACAAAAGACAAAAGGGCTGTGAGAGAAATTAGGGAAACAACACCCTTCATGATAGCCACAAATAACATAAAGTACCTTGGTGAGACTCTAACCAAGCAAATGAAAGACCTGTATGAATAAAACTTCAAGGCTCTGAAGAAAAAAATTGCAGAAGACATCAGAAGATGGAAAGATCTCCTGTGCTCATGGATCGGTAACATTAACATCATGAAAATGAACATCCCACCAAAACACAATGTACATATTCAATGCAATTCACATGAAAATACCAACGCAATTGTTTACAGACCTTGAAAGAAAAATTCTCAATTTCATATGGAGAAACAAAAACCCAGAATTGCTAAAACAATTCTGTACAATAACAAATCTTCTGGAGGTACCTCCATCTCCTATCTCAAGCTGTACTGTAGAGCAACAGTAATAAAAACTGCAAGGTACTGGGATAGAAACAGAATGTTGGACCAATGGAATCTAATATAACACCCAGAAATTAACCCACATACTTACAGAAACTTGATTTTTGACAAAGAAGCCAAAACCATTCAATGGGAAAAAAACATAGCATCTTCAACAAATTGTGCTGGAATAACTGGGTGTCTATATGTAGAAAAATACAAATAGATCCATATTTATTACCCTACACAAGACTGAAGTCTAAGTCAATCAAAGACCTCAACATAAAAGTAGACATACTAACCCTGTTAGAAGAAGAATTGGGGAAAAGCCATGGGCTCATTGCCATAGGAGACAGCTTCCTGAACAGAACACCAACAGCAGAGGCTCTAACGTCAACAATCAATAAATGGGACCTCATGAAACTGAAAAGCTTCTGTAAAACAAATGATGCTTTTATCAGAACAGAATGACAGCCTACAGATTGGGAATGGAACTTCACCAACCCTATATCTGACAGGAGACTAATATCTAGAATATATAATGAATTTAAGACATTAAAAACCAACAAATCAATTAATCCAATTTAGAAAATGGGGGTATGGACCTAAACAGAGGATTCTCAATAGAGAAATATCTAATGGGAGAGAAACACTTAAAGAAATGTTCAATGTCCTTAATCATCAGGGAGATGCAAATCAAAACAACCCTGAAATTTCACCTATACCCATTAGAATGGCTAAGATAAAAAACTCAAGTGACAACACATGCTGGAGAGAATGTGGAGAAAGGAAAACACTCCTCCATTGCTATTGGGAATGTAAACTTTTACAATAACTTTGGAAATCACTCTGCTTCTTTCTTAGAAAATTTGGAATAGTACTACCTCAAGATCCAGCTATACCACCTCTAGGCATATATTTAAAACATGTTCAACTATGCAAGAACATTTGCTCAGCCATGTTCATAGCAGCTCTATGCATAATAGCCAGCAGCTGGAAACAACCCAGATGTCCCTCAGTGGAGGAATGGATACAGAAATTGTGGTACATTTAGACAATGGAATACTATATAGCTAATAAAAACAAGGAAATCATGAAATTTGTAGGCAAATTGTGGGAACTAGAAAAGATCATCTTGAGTGATACAGCCTCAAAACAGAAAGACACACATGGTATATACTCACACATAAGTGGTTATTAGACATATAATATAGGATAAACATACTACAATCTATTCTCCTAAAGAATCATAACAATAAGGAAGACCATAGGGAAGATGCTCTACCCTCATTCAGAAGGGAAGTGCAATAGACATATGAAGGAGAAGACAAGGAACAGGACAGGAGCTTATGTAGCACATAGACTCAGTCTCCAAGTGGGTGCTCTAGTAAGGGGAGCAGGAACTTTCTCTGGCATGAACTCAGTGGCAGGCTCTCTGATCACCTATGCTGCAGTGGTGCAGCCTTGTCAGGCCACAAAGGAAGACAGTTCAAACAGTCCTGATGAGATCTGTTAGGCTAGGGTCAAATAAAACTTGAGGAGGACCTCCTCTATCAGTGGACTAGGGGAAGGGCATAGGGAAGAAGAGGGAGGAGGGTAGAATTGGGATGAGACAAGGGAGGGGGCCACAGCCAGGATACAAATTGAATAAATTTTAATTAAAAAAACCTAGAAACATGCATTTGAAAAAAAGAAGAAGAAATAAAAAGGTAGCATTTTCAGTAGAGGCCTAATATACAAAATATATAAAGAACTCTAGAAACTAGAAATCAAACACCCAAATAATCCAATGAATTTGGTATAGATCTAAACAGAATTCTCAATAGAGTTCTTTAAGGCCAACAAATACTTTTTTTAAAAAATTAATTAAGTAATTAATTATTACAATGTATTCATTTGGTATCTCTGTTGTAGCCCCCCATCTCCTCCCAGTCCATCACACCCTCCCTTTTATCCCTTTATTCTCCTCCCCTAGTCCACTGAAATGGGAGTACCTCCACCCTTCTATCTGACCCTAGCCTACCAGATCTCATCAGGGCTGGCTGCATCACCTTCCTTTGTGGCCTGGCAGAACTGTAACCCCCAGGGAGAGGTGATCAAAGAGCCAGCCACTGAGTTCCTATCAGTCACAGCCCTTGATCCTCTTATTAGGGAACCAACTTGGAAACTCAGCAACCTAAGGGCTTCATCTGAGCAGGGGTCTAGGTCCTCTTCTTGTAAGGTCCTTGGTTGGAGTCTCTACAGGCCCACTTGGGCCCAGGTTTTTTGACTATGTTGGTCTCCTTGTGGAGCTGTTGTCCCCTTCAGGTCTTTCTATCTCCCTCTTCTTCCTTAAGGTTCCCTGCACTCTGTTCAATGTTTGGCTATGAGTCTCAGCATCTCCTTCCATACCCTGATAGGTAGTCTTTCAGAGGACCCTTGTGAAAAGTCTTGTTCTATTCCCTGTCTTCTTCTACTTCTGATGTCTTCCTGCTTGTCCGTTTGAATGAGGTTTCAGCCTCTTCCCTGAGAAATACTTAAGCAAATATTTAACATTCTTTTTTAAAATTTAAATGCACTTTATTTTTAGACAACCCACATGACATGTTTTTTCTTACAAAAACAAAGTCTCCACTCCAAATAAATAACTGTCAAAATAAAAGCTCAAGATGACATCAATCCTATTTGTCCTAAGTCCTGGTGTTGAATGGATGGTAAGCAGCAGCCAGTTAAGGTGATAGGTGATAGGTCCAATTTGTTAACATTTTTCCATCTCTAATCCATCCTTAAAGAAAATCATGAATGGAGTCACACCATCTTCACGGTAGTCCGGGAGAGCAACCATACCATCTGGATTCATGTTTTCACCAATAAAAAACTGGTAGTTTTTGAAGTTAGCAAGGATGTGCTTAATTTGTTCAGCAGTTCCAGTCATAAAAGGCTTTACTCTTTCTGGTTTCTGTTCTTCAAGTTTGCCTTTGAGTGATTTCATGTACTCTTTGATGTACTTTTTGTAGATCTTTTTTGTGAAGCTGGTTTCTTGTAAGTCATGGTTCATGATAATATCAACACCGGTGACTACTGTGCTTTCAGTACCTTTGCCCTCCTAGCCTTTGGCGGAAGCATTTCCACCAATGAGTGAGTCATCGATATTACCCTCTGTCCTACTGACCATCTTGTCCTCCACCTCCAGGCACAGCCCATCCGTGATCTCCCAGAGCTTGTAGATGTCAGAGAACAGCTCGTCATGGCTGATGAGGTCCTAGTAGATGATCATGGTGGCGGCTGGGGACAGCAGCATGAGCCTGACAGCGCAGAGTAAGAGTAATGAAGTGCTGGGGGGGGTAGAGGGGGAAGGAGAAGAGAAACTTGGAGAAAAGGCCGACTAAGGCACTCCCCAACCTCATCAACATTCTTAGTCATCAGAGAAATGCAAATCAATATGACTTTGAGATTCTGTCTTATGCCTGTCAGAATGGCTAATACTACCAACAAAAGTGAAAGCTCATGCTTGCAGGGGTGTGTAGCAAGATCAAAACTTCTTCATTGCTGGTTAGAGTGCACACTTGAAGAACTACTTTGGAAATCAATATGGCAGTTCCCCACAGTTGGTAATCAATCTGCCTCAAGCTGCAGGTGTACCACTCTTGGGCACAATCCCAAAGGGTACTCCATCCTAAAACAAGAACATTTGCTCAGCCATATTCATTGTGGCTTTACTCATAATAACCAGACACTGGAAACAACCTAGGTTCCTCTCAGTCGAACAATGAATAAAGAAAATCTATTCCTTGTAATATTACTGAGCTGTTAAACAAATGAAATCATTAAATCTGCAGGAAAATGGAGGAACTAGAAAAAATTCTCACTATGGTATCCTAGACACAGAAAGAAAAATATGCTATGGATTAATTTATCAGTGGATATTAGCCATTAAGTAAATGGCTCTGGGTCTACAATCCATAGATCCAGAGAGTTTAAGTAAAGAGGAAATGATTCTGGGGGGAACATGGGATCTATCTGGGAGAGAGAAATAGATCTCTCACTGGGGACAGGTGGAAACATGACCATGGTTTGTCAGGTAGGGGAGAGATGGCTTAGACAGAGCGTAGGGCTGAGATGACTGGAATTGGGAGCCATTTGGAGGGTGACGTTAAAAACCTACTACAGTAGAAATTGAATATAATCCTAGTAATGGGACATACAAAGTTTCAACTGGCCATCTTTCATGGCCAGATGTAGCTTCCTGTGGAGGGATTACAGTGCATCTAATTCAGTTGTTGGCCAATAGTTCTCATGGAAATCCCCAAATGACCCAAGAGTTGTTAAGCAAAGGTTGTTCTCCATAGACAGCATGTCCCCATTGCAGAATGCCAACACCCACACAACTTATTACACATGGAGAAGTTGAGCTAATGCCTAGAACCAGAGAGCAGATAGTCTGTAGGTCTTGGGTTAAAGCAAACAGTACTGTGTAGGCTTGATTTTTCAGCAAACATACTTCATTTACAGTTTTTTTAAGATTTATTTACTTATTATGAATACACAAGATCTCATTAGGCACCAGATCTCCTTATAGGTGGCTGTGAACCACCATGTGGTTGCTGGGAACCTAACTCAGGACCTTTAGAAGAACAGCCAGGGCTCTTAACCTCTGAGCCATCTCCCCAGGCCCCCATTTACAGTTCTTAAGGAACTTTTTTTAACCTTCCTTCCAACCCCTCACAACCTTAGGTAGGAGATGAGCAAGGAAAATGACTGTAGTCCCTTTTTGTCTACTTCCTATTGATAAGGATTGATTGGTCTTTAGGAGATTACCAGACTGAATATTCAGGATACTAGCAATCCAGTCTAAAGGCCAACATGAAGCAGCAACACAAAGTCAGCGAAAGCCACAAGACTCAATTGGATTGCTCAGACAAGCTCTCTGGAACTTTTCTTTCTACAAACTCAAGTGTTTAAGCCCAGAGATCAGCACAGCAATCTCAATCCAATAAGCAGTTGACTAATAGCATCCATAGGGGGTTCATTTATATTTTATAATTAACATAAGTAACATAACTTCTCCTTTTATAAATTAAAAAAAGTTTGACCACATAATGTATAATGAATGCAACGAGTTTTAGAATTGGCATTTTAAAGCTATTCCAAGCCTATGTGATAGGCTTTAAGTCCATGAAAGAAATTACAAGGAAAATCAGCAGCAAATAAGAAAGAGTGAACAGCAATGACAAATATGGTAATATTTGAACTTTGTTATTTTTACCTTAAAAATAGTATTTTAAAATATTATTTTAATGATGAAGATTTTAAAATTTTAATAACCATGGAAACCATAAAATCAAAATCCCATAACTATATACTACAATCAACTACTTTAGCCTTCCTCATTATTATCTGAATCATTTTGACAAGCCATAATAGAGTTTCATGGACTTCTCTTAAAAATAAATGCCAGATTCCATTAGACCTCCTTCTTGTCTCTAGCTGTTCAAACATCTTTTGATCAATGTCTTGTACTGGCTTCTGAACTACTCATCTTTTTGTTTTCAGTTCATTTTATTGTTTTTAGACCATTTTATTCTTTAAGATGTCTTTCACCTTCTCAGCTCACTCTCTGTCATTTCTTTGAGAGCTCTCATTCTCCTGTCTGACTTTCACACTTTGCTGAACCTAGTCTTCATTTTGATCCCCTTATGCTTTTTTCATTTACAGATAATCCTCTCTGCCGTTGCTTTATTACCTATCTTTCTGCTTATCTATAGTGAGTATCGTTTTCCTGAGCCAACATTTTCACATCATAAAAATAATCTGCATGTACTATCATTTTAAAACAAAATTTACTAAAGAGCTTTTATGGAGGGAGTAAAAGGTAGAGAATGCAATCTAAAAGCCTTACAGAAAGAGTGCCAAGCAAGCCTGAGAAGAATGCAAATCAGTTAGCAAAGAGGAAGGCCAGAAAACACCCCGCTGTGGATGACTCTATCCAATCATTGTCCCAGCCACAGGCACAGGTGTTCCACAGATGGGGCTGTGCTGCTTATTTTAATAACAAAACAAAGCACATCCCCGAGTGGAGATTTGAGATATTAATGAGACATGGTGTAAACCATTTAATAGAGAATCACATGCAACAGCATGTGTGGGTAAGCCTGCACTATGCAAATAATCCTGAAAGCTTCCACCAAGAGACAAGAAAGTCCCAGTCTCTGTACAGTAGAATTGTTAGTTACTAAACTCTTCATTTGCTTTGAAGATTCCTCCCTTAGAAGTTCAGCCAACCTCAACAAACTGTCCCCATTCCTTCTTCAGTTGTGTGTATCTGTTCAATCCTTGTTCAGAGATCATCACAGAAACTTCCTGTGGGTTTCCCATCAAACACTGCCATTCACTTAGATCACCTTCTTGGTAGTTCTACAGTTCTGCCTCCCAAACAGCAGAGCTAATCTTCTGAGGTTTAGGAACCTAAAGTGAATGCCAAGCAAGAGATAATATTATCCAATGCAGTCTCTTAGGCAGTTTTTCCCCCCATGTGTTTGCATTGAAACATGTGTCCCCAAGGTTTAAGCTGTTTGTTCCTAATTCTTTCATAACTTATCCGCTAAGTCTCACCATGGCTTTCTGAAAAAGGACAGCTATGATATTCTCTGATAGGCTGCTCTTCAAAAATTTTCTTCTACCTTTGAAGTCATCTTTAATATAAGTAAAAAGAAGATCTTTTCTTAAAACCAATAATATTTGTGTTCTGATTTGTTTGATAAGCTTTAGGCTTAGCTTTGAACATCTGATCCTCCTGAATGCTAGGATTACAGTGGGCCACCTATCAGGCTGAAACCAAGAAACACCTGATGTCTCCCTGCAGTTTTGAGTCTACTGTGAAGGCAAATGCAGATTAAAAACAAGGAACTTAAAATAAAAAACTTACTTTTAAAGTTTACCTTTCTCTACCCTGTTTCTTCTAAAACATTTGTTTTAGAAAACTCGTTATCAATTTGTTTTCCCTTTGAAATGCATATACATAAATTAAAACTATAAATTAGCAACAAAGATCCTTTTTCAAGGCCCAAGAGTCTAAGATTGAAGTGTAACTGTATTTTCCAGTTTTCTTCTTTCTCTTTCTCTCTCTCTTTCTTTCTTTCTTTCTTTCTTTCTTTCTTTCTTTCTTTCTTTCTTTCTTTCTTTCTTTCTTTCTTATTATTTTATTATTATTATCATTTATTACAATTTATTCAAGTTGTATCCTGGCTTTGGCCCCTCCCTCTTCTCCTTTCAGTCCCACCCTCCTTTCCTTTTCTCCCCTATGTTCTTCCCATAGCTCATGACAGGGGAGGTCCTCCTCCCCTTCTCTCTGACCCTACCCTATCAGGTTTCACCAAGGCTGGCTGTATTATCTTCCTCTGTGGCTTGGCTGCACCCCCCAGGGGGAGGTGATCAGAGAGACTGCCATTGAATTCATACCAAAGAAAGCTCCTTCTTCTCTAACAGCCCCTGAGAGGTTTAAAAACTCGGAGTTAATTCTTGAGTCTGGGGCAAAGTCACCAGAGCACAGTTCTTTCAGAGCAAGGGTCCAGCAGTCCCCCACCCAGATTAACCTCAGGATGTGACTAGGGTCATTTAGCCCCTAAGGAAGCCTAAGGAATGTGTTAACTCCCTCCCCCTTGCTACAACCTAACATGCACTTAACAGGGCAGGTGTCCCCAGGTAGCCAGATCTGATGATTTGCAGTTTTGGCACCTGACAACAAACCAATCACTTTAAGGTCAACTCCCCTAGAGACCCTTCCACCGAATCCTATAGTGCCAAGACTTGCACTTACCTACTTTCGTTTTTTGCTCTCTTAAAAACCCTGTTCCCCCAGAGTTGGGGGTCCCTTGCCTCTTTGTTCTTGCAGAGGGCAGCCACCCAGCTCGAGTTTGTAATAAAGGCCCTTGTGTGTGTTTTGCATGGGACTCAAAGCCTGATGGTCATTTGGATACTTGCAATCTGGGTATTTCACCCCAACTTGAAAACTGAGTCTATGGGCTACATCTGAGCATTGTCCATTCATTATCCTTGGTTAGGGTACCATTCTCTTTCAGTTTTTATGAAATACTCTGCTGATGGAGGTACTGAAGCAGAGGCTGAGACTCATAGCCAATCTTTACTCAATGTGTAGGTAATCTTAAGAAGGGGAAGACAGAAAGACCTGGAGGGGACAGGGGCCTCATAAGGAGAGCAACAGAGCCAGTATTCTTGAATATAGGATTGTAATTTCAATGCTACACTGAGTGAGAGGATACTCTGAAGCTCTTTTTGCCAAGATGTCCCTTCTCCTGCCCATAAAGTTGGAGGACTCTTTCATTTAAAAGGAACAGAAAGTGGAAGTGACTACACAATACACAAAGTAGAAGTGAAAGTGTGACAAAAGGTACAATCAAGTCCCCTCAGTGAAGGACTAGTAACCTGTTCCCTTCAGAGCACTTATTCAGTAGGCTGTTTGTTTGTGGTTGAGTTAAAGGAGAGACTTTTTCTTGTTGATTTCTTGAGCAGAGCACTAGTGAAGCACACTGCATTGTTGTTAATACTTTTACTTTATTAAAACAGTGTTCTTCTCTTGTTTCTGAGGACAGGTTTTTCTGGAGGTGGTAGCAGATTTTGTTTTTAAACATGTTTCCTCAACAATGCCAAATAGGAATTCATACATCTTTATTTAACTGAATAAATAATTTTATTTACAAATATGATCATATAATAGAGTATATTACTCATGATAGATTATGGAGGTAATAATGTTTCCAGATTGCTTTTAAATCTTGTTTTTAAAACAATGAGATAATATGTATTGGAGGCATTTCAATATTAGAATAGTTTTTGCATAGTCATTAGCACTTATTTCTGATAGCTTAACTGGATACACCTTAGTGGTTGAGAAGTAACACAAAATCTGAATATATATATATATACATATATATATATACATGTACTAGTATGCATACATGTGTGTATATTTCCTAATAGTTTTAATATTAGTTTATAAGTTATATACTATTATTAAATTTTCTGAGTTCTAAAATAAAGCAGTAGATATTCATTTTATTTACTAAAATAGTGCATGCTTTTAAAGAAAATTTATCATGTCAGTAATGCATATAAAAGAGTCTAGCTCCACAAGGCAAGGGAATGAGGTAAGAATTGAATTTGGTTTCTTCATTTAAACTCCCTTCATCAGAATTAGGACAGATTAAGCCAGGCATTGGCTTGATAGTGGATCTTTACATGCAAAGTAGAACAAGTTAAAGATAAAATCGTTTGTGCATCCATAGGATATCCGACTTTCTAATTTGAACATATATGCTTCTCCATTTTGATTAAAGAACAGATAAAATGGAAGAAGTGATTTGTTTTATCTCCATTGGTCATGTTCTCTAGGCCAAGCATCGCAAGAGATTTCCGAATTAAGTGGGGAAAGGAATGGTATCTACTAAAAACACAAACATATTAGAAAAACTTAATGAATTAGCAGCTTAACAACAAGTTTCTTACCTGAAGTGAATGAAAATCTGGGACTTTTTGATAGCGAGAGTGAACTCTAGGAGTAAGAAAAGGTTAGCTTAGTGGATAGCATGTATGCCATGCAAACACAGAATATTGCATAATGTAAAGTGACACACACACACATGCACACACACATCATTTTCAATTACCTTAAAGAAGGAAATTATGGAAGAAACAGAATGCATCATGGGAAATAAGGAAATACACCTTATGTTTTTTTTCTCTCATTTTATAATTCAGAAGTAAGCAATTTTAGTATTTTGCAGGGCGGGACTATTTGGGAAGAGAAAAGAGCACTGGGGATTGAGAAAAGCAGGACGCAGTGACAGAAGAGAAGTGAATATGACTAAGGTAAATGACAGGAATATGTCAGAATATGGAATGCTTTATCTTAAACAGTGAACACCCACTAAGTACATAGCACATAAAGTCTGATTAGAAACTAGCAGAGGCAGACTAGGTGAGAAGTGCAAGTAATATATATTTTCAGGCAGAGTCAACAGCAAATGCACAGGTACTAAAGAGAGATGAGTTTGGTGTCTTTGAAGTTTGAAAAAAGGATGATGTGAGTGGAAAGTGGTGTATGATGTCTGCTTGAATTTCAGGAGGAAAGAGGGCATGAACTTCCTTGTATAGCAAATCAATGGATGGCTGGTTATTTTTTATTCATGATATCTATCTTTGTTACAGTATTTTTCTGCTTTATGCATTTTTGAATTTTAATATTAGTCTTTTTCATATTGCTTATGTTTTAATAGTTCACATTTTAGATAATTCCCTTTTCATTTCCACTTTATTTTATCATTTCCCCTAATTATGGTCATTCAACTTAAATTTGACAGATATCTGTTCATTTTAAAAGTTAAGTAACTTAATATAATAACATTACTTTTTGTTCTGTGTTTTATGGATTGTCACGTTTAGTTTTTATTTTTTCTTTCTTTCCTATTTCTCTGTATTTACTTTTTTACTTTTTGTTTTCCTCTTGTATGGTCCAGGAACACATTTTTTTTTCCTTGTATAAAAAGCTTTCTGTAATAGCCACAGCTGGGGCCCAAGTCCTCTGAATAGAGACTCTATTGTGAGTTTTCACAAGATGTTCAGTGAATTCCTTATAAGAAGACTGAGTGAATATAACCCCTATTCAAAGGCTGGGGTCAGGTAGCTGTAGGTCTTGGAGACAGCATCAACGGTGCGCTTGAAGTAGTTCTAAGAATGGCACTGCTGCCCCTGTCTGCTGTGTAGCCGTCACCGATATTGGCAAACAGCAGCAGCTTTTGGGTAGAAGAGCAGACATGATGACAGTGTATTTGGTGGCAGGAATGAGGCACACCACCGCTTAGCAATAACACCCTATCACCTTGCATGAACAGTGTGGAGCTTGTCAATCTTATTCCCCCAGTAGCTTCAACACACAGGGATGACAGAAAGCTTGGCCAAGCACTTACCACCTTGGAGCTCTTAATACCAAGAACACCATAGCCATTGTCATCCCCAGTGGAGACAAAAGCCTTTAACTTGGTCCACTGGCCACCCTGAGTCTTCTTTTGCACTGATGTGGCCTTTACATGCTCATTCTTTAGGGATGCTCCCAGGAAAACAGTCAACAATCTTGGAATAGTGGGGAGGGAGACAAGGTAGATCTCTTCTATGTACTTCATCTTGATATCCCACAGCTTAACATCCACAAGCCCCATGGCCTCAACCTCAGCTGTGGCCTCCACTATGATGGCAGGGTTTTAGACCAAAGTGGAATCCTCTTCAGAAGTTGCCATGATGTTCTCTTAAACCCAGGCCTAGTCCCTCCCTGCCCTGCAGCTGCAGGGCATTATCATCCCCCATGAGATGTTTTCCCCAAGAAGTTGGTTATGTTTGTCTATGTTGTATACACTTTCAGTCTTGACTGAGGGAGTTTACTACATATGAAACAAGAAAAAGTTAACAAATTGTGGGTATCAGAGAGAAACAGTAGATCAATAGTAAAATATCAAATTTTATGCTAACGAACTCAGAAGAAACGCATCAGGATTGCCACTGAGAGCGTGTCTCAGGAGTGGGGCCCATTTGAATGAGGCTTCTAAGTAAAAGGATAAAAGCCAGAAAGAATTTATCATCAAATCGGTGCTTACAACAGACACTACAGTGGGGGTAGTGTTCTACTTAGTTTTTTGTTAACTTGTTATCTGCTAGAGTCTATCAGAGAGGAGGGATTCCCCCACTGAGAAAATTTCTCCTTCACATTAACAAGACAGGAGCCTACCACAGAGGGCCTCTGAAAGACTACCCAGCAGTGTATCAAAGCAGATGCTGAGACTCATAACCAAACTTTGGGCAGAGTGCAGGGAATCTTATGAAAGAAGGGAAAGATAGAGTGATCTGAAGGGGACAGGAGCTCCACAAGGAGACCAACAGAACCCAAAAATCTGGATACAGGGGTCTTTTCTGAGTCTGATGCTCCAAACAAGGACCATTCATGGAGATAACCTAGATCCCCTGCTCAGATGTAGCCCATGACAGTTCAGTATCCAAGTGGGTACCCTAGTAAGGGGAACAAGGAATGTCTCTGTTATGTACTCAGTGGCTGGCTCTTTGATCACCTCTTCCTGAGTGGGGAGCAGCCTTACCAGGCCACAGAGGAGGACAATGCAGTCAGTCCTGATGAGACCTGACAGGCTAGGGTCAGATGGAAGGGGAGGAGGGCCTCCCCTATCAGTGTACTGTGGGAGAAGCAAGGGATGAGAAAAGGGAGGTCAGGAAGGATTGGGAGGGGACAAAGGAGGAGTCTACAGCTGGGATACAAAGTGAAAAAATGTAATTAAATGAAAAAGAAAAAGAAAAAAATATTAAGAACTATCTGTAGGCAGACCTTTAGTACAGAAATTGAAGGAATGGCCAGCCAAAGACTGGTCCAGCTTGAGACCCATGGCACCTTTAATAATATTGTGCTACTTACAGATAATCATTGTCAGAAAGGCTTAACTCAGCGACTGATGAAAATATATGCAGAGCCCCACATATAAGCAATTTTTAAATTAGTGATTGACTGGGATGACACAGACCATTTTGGATGGTACCATGTCTGGAAAGGTGGGCCTGTATTTTATAAGGAAGCATATTGAAAGCCAGGTACGTTGGCGCGTGCCTGTGATCTCAGCAGAAGTCAGAAGGGAGGCAGAAGCAGGCAGCTCTATGTGAGTTTGAAGCCAGGCTGATCTACAAAGGAGGGTAGGACAGCCAAGACTACACAGAGAAATTTTTCTTGAAAAATCAAGACAGAGAGAGAGACACAAAGAGAGAGAAAGACAAACCGAGAGACAGACAGAGAGAGCACACATGCTGAGCAAGCCATACAGAGCAGGCCAGTAAGCTACACTTTGTACGGCCTCTATATCAATCCTCCCTCCAGGTTCCTGTCAGGGTTGAGACTTTGCTTCCTCTAATAGACTGTGATTTAGGATTTGTAAGCCAAGCAAATACTTTCTTCCCCAAGTTGCTTTTGGTCATGGTGTATCCTCAAACAACAACAACCCTAACTGAGACAGGCAGTTAGTTGGAGTTCCTGATTGAGCTATTGCCGCTACATGTGTTTTTTATATCATGAAACAAGCAATATTAATACCTGTTAAAAATGGTTTACTTCTTGTTCTTCTTTAGGACAAAGGATTTTAATGCACTTAGCCACTTTTGTTTTTTTCCTTTATCCATTGTAGTACCAGGTACAGGAGTTTTTGTTAGAGACAAGAAAGGGCCTGATCATTCCCAGAGTGCTCTTTCAATAAATATACACAGCATATCTTTATTTACCAGTATAATTTACATTGTTCTGCCTTATAAAACTCCAAGCTAGCTTGCTTTTTTAATTTAAAAATGTTCTGCTATTGAAAATGCTTAAAAATGGGAGGAGTGTAGGGCGGTGAAGCTGTGGTCAGGTTGTAGTGTATGAGAGAAGAAAATAATTATTTAAAAATTCACAAAATGAAATTTACAGTCCATAAATTGTGCTGTGTTCTACTGCTTTTTTTAAAGTTTGAAGAACTTGAAAATTTTTTTATATAATATTTTTTTCCTTTTCAGAATCTAATGTTATTTTGTTTCCATACTATTCGTAAACTGAAAAGCCATTCTTAAAAACAAACAAATAGAAAAACTTGAGGAATTCTTTCTGGAACCTATTGATCATTAATAGCTTCTCAGATAGTGAAACTTCCCATCTGCTTCTGCTCTTCTGTGCTAAGATTTTGTTTGGCTTGAGCCTGAGTTAATGTGTGCATATTGTAACAAGCACTTGAGTTCTTTTGTGTTACTGGCTTACTGCGTCTGAAAAACATTGTTCCCTTGTTGTCATCTAGTACCTTTGGCTCTTATATTCTTTCTGCTTCTCTTTTGTCAGTGATCCTTGAAACGAGGAAGGATGGGGTATGAAATAGATGTCCCATTGGTGGCTGAGCACTCCACAGTCACTTACTCTCCTCTATTAATATATACACACTGAAAGAAAACACCTTTTTGTCATCCTCAAATTCAATTTTATGGTGTAATTGTTCATATTTCAATTGAGTAATCCAGAAGCTTTCCTTCTTTGATTATTTTTGCCAGCATGCAATGTTCAATTTTTCATTGACTTCTTATAATACAGATACTACATTTTTCCAAGTATGATTGCTGATTTTGGTTGTCAACTTGACTATATCTGACATTTACAAAAATTCCAAAATGGAAGGCATACCTGTGAGGGATTTGAAATAGAGTAATCTACTTTTAATTAGGATCATTGAGGTAGGAAGATGCACCTTTAATCCACATTATTTAATCCAGATTTAATCTGGGCTGTGTTTACTTCTATAAACATATATAGCAACCTGGAAGAATAAAGCTTTGCTCTGTAACTGCTTGCTCTTGCCTTGCTAACTAACATGTCTGTTCTCTCACTGCTTTGGGATTCCAGTGTATACTGGAGACTGGCTGAGACACCCAGCCTCAAAAATGAGCAACTTTTGGATTCTTGTACTTTATGTTTATAGCTAAGCAGTTTTGGATTACTTGGACCCCAGCCTGTAAGTCATACATACATATATATGTATATATACATATATCTTATATATAACTATGTATGTAAATATATTATATATGTAATGATATATAATTGTATATAATATATAAATATATATTTACACATATTTATATAAATATAAGTAAATATATATTGATATATAATTATATGTGTAATATATAATATATTTTATGTATAGTAATATGTATGATGTGTTATGTAAAAATCCCAAATAAATATAATAAATAAATTTTGCTGAAAAAATTAAATCACTCTCAATGCTGATTCCAGGTCATTAATTCTTTACACAAATGCAAATTGCAAGAGTGATATTTAACTTCTCTTCTCTCTTCACTAAAAAAGAGAAAATTTATATATTGTTATATATAATATATATATATTTTTTTTCTAATACATCTCATATATATATATATGTGTGTGTATAATATATGATTCTATAAGTGCTGTTAGTCTAGAGAACCCTGAATAATACACTAAGAATCATCTGAGATCAAAGAATTCTCATGTCCTACTAATGGGAATCTAACAATGGTGTGTCCATTCAAAAAGCAACATAGCAGCACAGGTGACCAGGTCCCCTTGCCTCAGTGGACCCTCTCCAATATATGGCCTGTGCTGGTTCAGGCATTCAACTTTCTAAAAGAATTGGAAAGCCAAGAATAAATAAGTAAGTTAAATGTGGTATTAGTATTGCATAAGCAACTTTGGAAGTTGTTTAGGATCCACAAACCAAGTTATTTACAGCTGAGGTCTAAAGGTATTACATATGTGGTAATGGACAACAATAGAATTGAACAAAACAATTTGTATAATACACTGGTATTTAATTAAACTACAAGACAGACACATATTGTACAACATGGGTGCCTGAATATGGGAGAGGCAGACAGACTGTGAAGGATTTAGCATATTGATGATATTAGTGGAAACCACTGCATCTGGAAAAGCACAGATAGTAGAAGATATGTAAAGTAGTGATATGTAAGTGTATTTCGTTTGTTTGCTTCAGTAATACCATAGTGGATGAGGTTTGATGGGAAGGAATAGTGATGCTTTCAGAGAAGCAGAAGAGGAACATGATCAAGGTAAGATTAATGGAATCTAGTCAGGGTGGGGTACTGTGGGAGTTAAAGACAGAAGAAGAACTGAGTTCCTGTAGACTTGTAGACAATGGTAGCAGGTCACTGAGGGAAGTCCATGAAGGAGGTTGAATCTACTATACAGTTACCACTAATAAGCACCAGGGACAGTGCATTATTCTGAAAGATTCCAAAAACTGTAAACCTTAGAGAATTTGCAGTCCGTGTAATATCCTGGTTCTCTCATTTGTGCATGGTAGCATCTATACTTTTAAAAAAATCGTTTATTATTATTTATTACAAATTTTTTACTTGGTATCCCAGCTGTAGCCCTCTCCCTCATCTCCTGGCCCCAGCGTTTCTCCCTTTTTCCCCTCTGTCCCTCCACTAGTCCACTGATAGGGAAGGCCCTCTTCTATCTGACTGGGCTGTCTCTGTCAGCTCCTTGATCCCCTCCCCAGGTGAGGTAGCCTAACTAGGCTACAGAGAATGAGGAGGCTCCAGACAGTCCTGATGAGACCTGATAGGCGTCTATTCTTTATTGCATGTAACTTCATCATGATCACGTGGTTGTTCTGTGTTACTCCAATTTTATTTCACTTTATTTTTAGATTACTAGTTTGTCTGTCATTCTCTTCTTATTTCCCACTTATTATACAAGTTTCGGGTCTTGTATTTTAAATATCTAAGTGAGCATGGAGAGTCTAAAGGTACGACTGAATATCCTGGAGTAAACTTTAGAGACTCTCTCAGGATTACATATAAGCACTTCCCCAGTCCCGTAAGGGAATCTAAAGTTTCCCTGTAAACGGAATATGTTTATGAGACATCTCAGGTACCAGAGTTTCTCAATTCAGGGTCACCATGACATGAGAATGATATAAAGGCTGCTTGCAACTCTATATACTATTTACTTTCCTAGTGAAGAGAGAATGAAAGTTAAAGATCACTCTTGTGATTCACATTTACAGAGACAGATGAAGAAATAATGACCAGTAATCAGCATTGATAGCTGTTTAATTTTTCAGGGAAAAATAGTATTTTATGGTTGCATCACACATTGCCTGATAATGGTGCCAAGAATGGGTTTCATATTGTAACATGGGACTTAAATCCAATCAGGAAGTGCGTGGTCACTCCCATAGCATCTACATCACGATTCCGATAGTGGACATGTCTTGCCAGGCCAGTTGTCACTGTAGCTCACAGAGTTGACAGCTGGGTATAGTGGATGATGACTTCTCTCCTGCAGTAGTGTGCTTAGCGCCCTCCATAATTATGGTGGCTGGGCAGCAAACATAAAGCACCCATGTTAGCACATGTTGAAGTTATCCACGTCCTGTGACTCCAAGATGTGGTGTCTTCAGCAATAAGGCTCTTACAATCAAGTCCTGGTGGCAAACAAAGAAGAATGAGACTTGCCTACGAAGTTTGGAGAAAGAGTCTATATAATCTCAGCAACAACCCCCTCAACAGTATCCAGAGTGAGGGGGTGGTGGCACCAACTAGGTGGGATTACAGAGAGTATTTTGCAGGGGATGAGGGAGGATAAATGATTATCAGAATATATTAAGTGAACAATTAGTCAAATAAAATAATAAAGTTCTAAAAAATAATTAGAATGTCAAAAATCTGATATTTCCCCATCTCTGATACTAAGCATAGCATCTGGTAGGAGCACTATTATATTATTGCTTAACTATATCATCACTCTCTCCCTTTCCAGTTAGCACTCTGTCTTTCTCTCTTTAGTTAGCTCTCTCTTTCCTCCCTCCAGCCTCTCCCATTCTCCTCTCCTCCCTCTCTCCTGCCCATCCCCCTCCCTCCTCCTCTCCCTTTCTTTTCTTCCCTCTCTCCCTCCTCCTCTCTCAGTGTATGTGTGGGGAGTACATGTGTGTATTTGTATGTAAACTTCTATTAATTAATTAATTAACTTTACATTCCAATCATAGTCCCTTCCATCTTCTCCTTCTGGTCATACTCTCCCTCCCTCTTCCCCTTCCTCTTACTATAGCTCTCAGAAAACAGGACCAGGTAGCCACCCCTCCATCCTTCCCAGCGCATCAAGTCTATCTTCTTCCAAGGTGGCCTGGCAAGGCAGCTCCACCAGGGGGAAGTGATTGAAAAGCATGCAACATAATCCTTTTTACAAACATCCCCAGCTCAATTTAGTAGAGGACCCACATGAAGACCAAGTTGTCCATCAGGTACATATGTGTAGGAGGCCTAGATACAGTCCACACATGGTCCTTTGTTGGTGCTTCAGTATCTGTAAGGGCCCCTGGTCTCAGGTTAGTTAGCTCTATTGGTCTTGTGGAGCTCCTGTCTTCTCAGGTCCTTCTAACCTTCCCCTAAGGGTGGAGCTCAGGGAACCTTTTAATAATATATCTTAAAGTTCTGAACTTTACACACAGTATTTAAAGATAAACAGACGTTTTCAGGTCTATAAGGAAAACTTGAGTTATTGTTTACAACATATTTCTTTATTAAAAAAAGAAAAAAACAGTATGAAGAAATTAAAGCTTAATTAGCAGACATTAATTTGCATGTAAAAACTCAGGAAATTGTTAATCTTCATTACAAAAAGGCCTAGAACTATTTGATATATACAGAGTGACAGCAAACACTACACTTTTCTAAAATATGATATAACATTAAGATATCTTTTTAAAAATCTTATAAGGAAGAGAAAAAAAAAACTACAAATGAACTGATTTTAAATTGCATGTGATAATGTAATACACACTATAAAATAAGTGGGATGTTTGCAATCTTTGATCTATATTGAAAAACCTAAACTCAGTGGTGTGCTGGTAAGTGTTGAAGAACAGCTCCATAGGAGAGCTGAGTTATTGAGTTTGCCATTTTCTGAAGTATAAATAATCCCACCATGAGACAAGTTTGATTTCAGACTAAAGATATGCTGCCAACTGCTTTACAGAATTCATGAATATTTAACAATTGACTGTTTATAACATCTGTCAATCAGCCCTGTGAATCTTCAGAAATGACATTAATCTCTAACATGCTGGTTCCCATCTTTATCTGTAAAGAATCATCAATAGCCATAGAATTTTATTAATCAAATGTCCATGTTATCTTTTCATCATGTATACAATGAATATAGAAGCTGGCTTGGTGTTATAACATTTTGTGCTGGAATTTATCTATCGATGGACAAAGTCTATGGAATATTTTTCTTTTAATAAATGCAATGTTCATTGCTTCATAAGTAGGAAACATAAAAATAATGTATGTGGTGGAAGGTCTTTTGCTGAGTCAAGAAGTCATTGACTTATAGTCTAAGAATGTCAAGTTCATGGTGAACTACTATTTTATATCATAGCTAGGAAAGGTCATGATTTAATATAAAACTTTGAAATGATGTACTGACAAGCTTTTCATCAATATCAGACTGTTTCCATATAATAATTTCTTTAAATAGAATTACTATGCCAGAATATACTGTTTCGGGATTCAAAAATATGTGCCATCCCATGACTTATCCCAGGTTCAGTAAAGTGAATCGAATTATTATTAGTTTTCAAAATTATTATTTTGAAATAATTTCAAATTTTTTCAAACATTATTTTGAAATTGTCTTTGTGTTGTTTCCATTTTGATTCTGAGTCTTCTACTTACAGTGGAGCAATACTCAGGTCATGCTTGTGTGAGCACCGTAAGTTCAGTGCTTGCCTGGATAACTGAAGAACCTGACTCAAAATAAGGAATGACAAAGGTGCAGATTTTGTCTTATGGTGGAGTGTTCATTACTACACAGGAGACACAGAAATTGGTTTCATTCTCCAAAGGCTTCTCAGGACACAAAACACCAAAAACAGAATTCTTACGATATTTTAAAACTCTTGCCAGTTTTTTGTTTTTCCGATCAAACTGCAACTCTTAGAACAAAACTGTTTTTCTTTGGCATTTCCTAGAACAGTCAGTTCACTGCCGCTCTACTCCCTATGTAGATACCTTCGGCAGGCATGGTACACTTGGATTATGCATTTTGTTTATATGCTCAGCTAACAATGCTACGTCCTTAATTGTATATCATTCAGGATGTTGCCAAGTTCTTTTTTTTCAAAATTGTCTTCTAAATGGCTGTTGGTCATATTTCTCTCATCTTCCCACCTCCAGCTTCTTTCCTTGTTGATTTAAAAAATAAACTCTTAAAATTCAATCTTCACATTTTTTAACAAAAATAAATGATTTCATTTTAATTTAAAACAACTCATTTAAGCTCTGTACTGGAAGTTACATTTTTCAATAGCTTTAGTGACGTGAAAAAAGCGCTAAAGCCTGAAGGAAGATTTGCCTACAAACATGGCACAAGAATAAGTTTCTAAGTGAATTTCATCTTCCCTCCCTTAGACGTTATACTGACATCATGAAAATCACTCAAGACTCAAAAAAGTGATTATATTCTGATAAATATTTTATCTTAGATAATAATAACAATGCCATGTCTATGGATATTGTACACTAAATACTAGAGACTGGCCAATTTGCAAAACCCAGAAATTAACTGCCTCATATTTCTAGGTACAAATCAGTATGTCACGATCTAGTGACAATCTGAACTTCCTATCAGAGATGGTGAGAAGGCAAAGAGAAGCATAAAAGGAGAGGTGTGTGTGGGTGGCGGGAGCCATGCCTGAACTCTACATTTCATTTGAAAACTACTCCTGCAAAAGAGGCAACATTTACTCCTCCACAAACTAAAAGACATAGTGACCCAATCATTTCTAAAAACAAACTATTTCTCAATACTACTTAATCATAAAATAGTTTTGCTACACAAAATCTCCTAGAGGCCCATTAAAGTCATCAGCAACCACAATGAAACTGAAAACAATGAAACAATGTGTGTGGGTACATGTGTGTATATAGGTAGCATCCTCACAACAATAATTGATTGTTTGCTTCCTCAAATGCAGAAATTACACTTTTTTTAGAATATAATATGTTAGGTCAAAAATGAGTTACAGTAATTTCCAAAATGATACTGAAATCACAAAAAAAAATGGACCCACATGTAATGAGTAAGAAGATGCAAACTTGAAACTTAATGCATATTCTTCAAATTATTGAAGATATTTTGATCAGGATGCAGTCCCTTCAACAAATCATTTTAGAAAAACTCAGTATCTTTATGTAAAATAACAAAATGATTCCTTCTCTCAGTTTACTTAAAAACAGGAATTGATATTGTTCAATAACCAAGAATACAAGCTAAAACCTTAAAATTCTTAGGAGAAACAACAGAGATAAACTATTAGAATTTAAATTGGCAGTAAATTCTTAGACTTCAAGCCTCAAATCTTAGATTTCTTAGATTTATAACTTCAAATCTTAGATTTAAAACTTAAAAATTTAAAATGGATGATATGTTGGACTGCGACAAAATTAAATATTTCCATCACAGAGCAGTTTTGCAATGCAGTCTGTAGAAAGTAAGAAAATATTTGAAATTCAAACACCTGCTGTTATGCTGAATCTTGCTTGTCTACCTGCTTAGATATGGAATCAACTGAGAGATGTGCCTATGAGAGATTCTATGATGTGTTTCCGGGAAGATGTAAGTGTGTGTAGAACACCACCCTTAATGTGGGGAGAAATTTTTTGCATTAGCACAGATAGAGAAATGTTTGAAAGAAAATCAATGCTATTTTACCTACACACCTTTCCTTCTCATTGAATGCATCTGCTACATACTGATGTTGTTGTAGCCATCCTTCTTTGACAAGAGCACTCAGCTTCTTCTTACTGAAGACAAGGATGTCTCTAGGAGTGCTTTCAGTTTTAGGCCTTGGGCACTGAGGCTGAATACCCATGCCTAAAAAAACAAACAAATAATAAGAAAGAAAATGCTAGACATTTTGAAAACACAAATAAAATCCCAGAGAAAATCAATAACACTCCATAATTTTTAAAATTTTTTCCAAATAAAAAATGACTGTAAAATGTAGACAGTTTTGAACTATGGTATATTATTGCTAGTTGGAATGTAAAAAGATATAGTTATAGAAAGCACCTTTTTTTAATGTGATTTAGCAATATGACTTCTAGGTAAAAATATTTATGCGAAAATTCTCACACTAGCACAATAGTTGCTGAATAGCAAAGTTTCAAATACTTATCATAGATAAGTGAAATATAAAATTGTAATATTATGCTCATGAAAAAAAAAATGAAGTAAAGAGTTGTCTGCCAATCCGGCATGGTGATGCATTCCTGTAATCCAGCACTTGGGAAAGCAGAGGCAGGCATATCTCTGTGAGTTCAAAGCCAGCCTAGTCTATAAAGAAGGTCCAGAAAAGCCAAGGCTACACAGAGAAATTCTGTCTCAAAAAAATAAAGTCTGCTAAGCATAGGTAAGTTTTGTCAAATGAATGACAACAGTTGTACATAAAATATCTTTGTATTACTCTCCTTTATGAAATATCTAAACTAGCTGAATCCGCATATACAAAAATATATTAGCTAATACTTGAAAGTTGGAGAATAGAATAAAGAAAGAAAGACTTTGTAACTGAATTTTTGATCATACAAATCAAAGATTTTAGAGCTATGTCATGCTGTTAAACATCAATATTGGTGACAAATGTACAATGATTTTTCTAACCTGGTGCCTTGGCTTGATTAGGAGACCTACACCAGGTGACATATATCTCCAAGTGAATCTTGGAGATTGTTAAAACAAGACATATTTCAAAAAGCCAGTCAGGGAATTATAGCAAAATGTTGATGGTATCTTGCGATGGGTTAGGGGACCCTATAGGACAAGGTAGAAGAAATCAAAGCAACATTTGTATTCATCTTACTCTTCTTCTTCATGGCTTTAGGCAACAGATTTCAGCTTCTTCAGACTTTGAACAAAGACCCAACTTTACCAACTCTCCAGAAAAAGTTTAAAAATTCAGTGTTAGACTTGAACTACTGCTGTGCTCAACTTTTTGTCTCTGTCTCTGCCTCAGTCTCTCTCTCTCTTCCACACCATCGACACACTTGGTATTTACAGAACTCTATGTGTGCTCCTGAATTATAGCATTAATACGTTGGTTATGATCCTTTTTTTCTATATTGCTTTCAGAAAATTATTTTTTGGTACACCAAGAGTTAAATAAATTTTTATTTGATATATATATTAATTTTTATAACTAACTGACTAAATTATATATACATATTTATAATTATAATTTATTATTATAATTTATATTTATATATTTATAATTATATATACGCCTTATATATATGGATGCCTTAAAAAAGTATCAACCACTAGATTGAATACACAGATAGAGTAAATGCCAAGTAATAAAAACTTTTCAAATTCATGAGCCCACAAGATTCTCACACTTATATGTGATACTTTTCAAGCTATTGTTTACTATGAGTTTCTCATGAAGGGAAATAAAAGGAATATATAGCAGATACAAAGATATAATTACTGTGATTTAACTCATTAAAATAAAGAAATTGGAAAAATATATTGTCATTATTGAAATTAGTGTTATCTCTATGACTCTACCCCACCAAATAAAAAAAAAAAAGAAGGAAAGGAAAGAAAACAGAAATGCACACTACATTTTCTAAATTATATGTCTTTGACCTAATTGACTGACTCCCCATCTCTATCATATCAGAAATAACTATGTTTAATATTAATCAAGTTTTTATACCTTGCATACAGTTCTCAGGTTTTCAATCTAGGTGATATAGGTCAATTTTTCATCCTTTTATACCATGCAGAGGACCTTCCCGTACCCTGAATGACTCAAAGAGTAAGTACCTAGTCGGGCACCAGATCTACTTCTCCATGTGCAGTGCCATGGAGTAAGCACTGTCTTCAGCAATAAGTCCTTACCATAAAGTTATGGAGAAAACGAACATTCTTAGCAATAGCCTGTGTTGTTAGGAAGGTTGCGTAGCACACGTTTGACCAGTGACTCTACAAGATGGAATTCATTCCTGGCATTGGAGGTTTTACTTAGTTACATGAGACATCTAGTTGAAGCTTTTATTACTAATGACATATTTTTATACCCACAGATCAGTGTCTTGCTCATGAGAGCAAGTGTCTTTTCATGAGAGATGTTCTGCTTGCAGGAGATGGGAATCAACGCAGTGACCCACAACCGAACAATGTGCAGAGAGTAAGAAACTTTAGAATACTCAGTCTTAAAGAGTATCTCTTCATTAAATTCCTCCCCTCAAGGTTTGTGGATCTATTCAGAAGAGGAAGCAGAAAGTATAATAGTTGATTTCTAGCATTTTCTAGGGAAAACCTAAGAAAGGTCCTAAGTCCCAATTCCCCAATTAATATAAAAGAAACAAAAGTAAAGGTCCAAGAATATTGGAAATCGATCATGTATACATGATAAATGTGTATAGTCACTAAGAATTAATCTTATTATGTTTTGGCTTAATAAACTATATACCTAATAAGCTGTGATAGCAATAGAATCACTCAATTGGTTTAACAAGAATCATTTATCTTTTTTACTACAAAGTAATTAGGTGTAGAGGATGGAGGTAAAGATCTGTGATTTGGAATCAAGATATTTGGAGTTTTGTTCAGGTTCAACACTTCCTAAGGGCTTTAGTTGTCCTACAATCTCAGGTTCTTCAAGTTCATGAAAATAGCCATAGTAATAAAGTTTTGTTCAGAAGTGGATCTGAGATCGTAGATAATACTTGCAATAGGCATAGCTCAGTCAATGGACATAATACATTATTATATCATTTACTTATGTGGTACAGGCCTCTCATGGACTACCTAAAGCAAATGTGGAGAGAAGATTGCAACATTCTTCATGGGGAGACTCATGTGGGCTCAGATTTCTTTCTTGTAATTTGGGATTCTAATAATACCTTCCTCCAGTGGCCATGATCACTACATTAAGAACATTAATTATATGAAGTAATGTGTAAACTCTGAAAGCATTACTGATGTGAAATGTTCAATGGGTTATTAACATTAGAAAAAGTACATAAAATATTTAAAGCAGTTATCAGAAAATGTGCTATTCAAGGCTGATGTAAGGTATATCATTTTTTTGGAACTATATGTACAGGAGGACAGTATTTCTCTCCACATGGACTAATTTATGTTTCCAGTAATTTGAACAAAATCCTATGAGAAAATCCCTATCCACAGGTTAAGCACTTTTGCCTTCTTTGGGAAAATGTCAGGTCAAAAAAAAAAAAAGAGCCAAACAAAACAAAACAAGAAACCAACAAAAATCCTAAACAGTGCTGGGACAGAAGTCAAAAAAATAAACCAGAATTCCAGAAAGGACTCCTTTTACACAGTTGTGTGAAGAAAGGGGAATAAAGTCATTTATAGGTCATACTTTCATGGACCTTCCAGATAACTGTGTTTAGTTGTTAGGCAGTCTAAAAGACACATAACAGAATTTATATTCAAGTCATTTATTAGCATATTTACTTCTCTATTTTATTCCCCAGTGTAGAGAAGA
Organism: Pachyuromys duprasi; assembly: GCA_028658305.1. Taxonomy (NCBI): domain Eukaryota; kingdom Metazoa; phylum Chordata; class Mammalia; order Rodentia; family Muridae; genus Pachyuromys; species Pachyuromys duprasi. The sequence goes on from CM053763.1 coordinate 2,385,096, forward strand.
CTGAAGGTGAAGGACAGACTGGAATACTATTATTGGAAAACAGAGCCACCTCACTTTAACTATCATTTTGAAAAATGAAAGTTCTTATTTTGAATACATATGTATTTAGAAGCATAGTTTCCATTCAGCTGACATTGAAGGAGTTAATCACAGAGCAAGCACAAAGAAGAATCCACATTCTGGGCAGATGGTCTTGCTAGCACCTGGAATAAACAGCAACTCGGGGCCTGTCAGAACTGTACCATGAGTAATGGAATTCATTCCTTGGATATTTTTAATACAATTGTAAACTGGAATTTTTCCTCACACTGTAAAAATAGTTCTTTTCCCTGTTTTGATGATATGCCAGTAACCCTGAAAGACAAATTAAATTGTCATATTTGACTGATTAAAATATTTTCCAATTCCATTTTTAGGGTATTGACAAAACTTCAATAATAATAGAATAATAAGGAGCAAAAAATGACACTTTACAGTATTGCAGAAATGTCTCAAGATGAAAGTCAAGAAGAAACTTTATATTGTAGGTTTATATGTAGGTTCGTATTAAGAATTAGGTTACTTAATCCTGGTGTTATTACAAGTAAGAGGATAGCCACTTTCTGAAGCAGAAATCTCATGTAATGGTGACCTGTAAAGTCACTGCATTTTAGATGTTATAAGAATAATGCTTCTTTGGAGAAAATATATCATTTAAAATAAATGAAATATAATCTCCACTTTACATTAGTCAGTTTTCCCCCCTTTGGTAAGGATTTCTTTTGTAAGTAGAAATAACTTCATTGGTCTATAAAGAATCCTTTTTTAGATCACTTCTTAATTTCTTTCCATTTGTAACCCCCTTTTCTAAGAAAACATTAAATAACCTTGGCTATGTAAATATATAAAATAAGTATACACTCTTTTTCCCAGCCTTCAAATCTAGCAGGCATTTTCTGAGAACCCACCAGCCAGCCCTACCAGAGAAGGAAGCAGGTAAGCCCAATGGCAGATCTTTCCTTCTTAGTCTCCTCTTCCAAATCTAATTCTCAATCTCACTCCCAGCTCTATAGCACACCACCTGCTGTGGCCTCCCCTCATTCTCTGGCCCCATTTTCAGCATATAACTCAGATATTTACGTGTAACCTTCCTCCCCACTCATCCCTTTGTCTCAGCTCCAATTCCAGCAGGCATTTTTTGGAAACCTACCTTCCAAGCCAGCAAAACAAAGCAGATAGTTAGGCTTCAGATCTCCATGCTTCCCCCTCTCCTTCAAATTCAACTGCCATTTTTCACCCAACCTCTGTAGCAAACTACCTGTTGTAACCTGTATGCATTTTTGGCCCCATTCCCAAGGGACTAAGCAAATCATGATATATTATATTGTGTCCTCCTATCTGTGGACACCCTCAGACCCTATTCCAGACCATCTTCATTCTTAATTGTCATCTCCCAATACCTGGAAACACATTTTACCCAGAATCCTTAGTGGCTACACATGTCAGGATCCCAGAATCATACCCTACTATGCAACATACTGCCACAACACTCTCCTAAGGATGCAAGAGTGAAATAGAAAACAAGGAACAACCTCAACAAAGGCAAGCAGATACTAGCACTTGGCTTTAAAACCATCCCAAACCCAAATGTCCTGATGCCAGCAAAATATATCTCCATTAGAGTCCAGCAACCCTCCTAGAGTGGGCCCTGAGAATTGCAACATAAACAGAGCACAAGACAATGATATTAAAACAGCCTTCATACATATGACAGATGTCTATAAAGAGTAAACAAATAATCTATTAAAGACATATATGAAAACACAAACAATGGAAGGAAATGAATAAAACATGTATAGACCTAAAAATATAAATATAATATAAATATAAAGAGAGAGAGAGAGAGAGAGAGAGAGAGAGAGAGAGAGAGAACTGAAAGTGAGGGAAATATGAGAATGAAGTTTAGGAACTTAAACAGGAAACTCACTCAGAGTCAATTCTCACCAAGAAAATCCAAAAGACTCTCGGTTAAGCCCTTGGCAGAGGGCTGGAAGTAATAATAAATATAGGGGAAGTTAGTAAGACTTGGGGAAATCAAGAGCTCCACAAAGATCAAACTGAGCAGGGCACAAGGGTCTTATATGGGACAGTTTCTCCAACCAGGGACCATGTATGGATATGGACTAGAACCCCTTCTCAGATGTTGCCCATGATAACTCTTTGGTGAACTGAAGACCCTAGTAAGGGAAACAGGGGCTGTTTCAGTCTTGAGCTTGATGGCTGACTCTTCGACCCTCCCCCATACATGCCAGGGAGTAACAGCCTGGCTAGATCCCGGGGGAGGACATTGCAGCCAGCCCTGAGGAGACAAGATGATCTGGGGTCAGATGGAAGGGGAGGAGATCCTCCCCATTGGTGGACTTGGAGGGGGTGGGGAGGAGATGAGGGAGGGTTGGGGAGGCTGGGAGTGAGTGATGGAGGGGGCTACGCATGGGATGCAAAAAACCTAACCTGTGATTGATATAAAAATAAATAAATTTATTAAAAAAAGAAAATCCAAAAGAAAAAAACAGACTCTAAGACACTGAAGACAAAATAGAAGAAACGAATCTCTTTACCGAAGAAAATGTTAAATCTGAAAACTCCAGGCACCAAATATCCAAGAACTATGGGATCATATGAAGAAAGCACATCTAAAAATAAATGAAATACATAAAGGAGCAGAAACCTAGGTTGAAGGTAGAGAAAATAGTTTTAAAAAACAGAAGAAAAATTAGAGATGCCTATGAAGGTACAGAAAGCATATAGAACACCAAATATACTGTACTAGAAAAGAAAATCCTCTTGGCACAAAACAACCAAAATATTAAACATATAGAACAAATAAAAAATATTAAAACCTGCAAGGAAAAAAGGTCAAGTAACATATAAAAGCAGACAGACCCATTAAAAATAACACTGGACTTCACAATGGAGACTCTAAAAGCCAAAGGGCCTGGACAGATAGATTTTTATAAGCTCTATGAAACCACAAATGACCCCTCAGACTGCTCTACACAGCAAAACATTCAAAGTAGACAAAGAAAGACATTCCACAATAAAATCAAATGTAAGCTGTATCAACTTACAAATTGAGCTTTACAGGAGGCTCTTGAAGGAAAACTTTAGTCTGAAGAAGTTTTTGACACCCAGGAAAACACAAGGGATAATTAATCCCAGATCAGCAAAGCAAAAGTGTGTGTGTGGGGTAACCACATGCCAAAACAACAAAACACCAGGTATCAGCAAACATTACTCACTGCTTATTACTCTCAACATCAATTGTCTCATTTTTTTTAATTAAAAGACTCAGACTAAAACAAAACCAAAGAACTAAATCCATCTTTCTGCTCTATCCAAGAAACACACCTTAACATCAAAATAGATCATCTCAGGGTAAAAGGATTAAAAATATATCCCAAGTAAATGAACCTTAGAAGCAAGTCAGCATAATCATTTTAATATATGAGGATATACTCCAACCCAAAACTAATCAGAAAAGATAGTGAAAAATGAAAACACTACATACTCATCAAAAGAAAAATCCATAAAGTGTATGCTGCAGTTTGTAACACTATGCACCCAAACAGAAGGCACCCAGGTTTGTGAAACACTGCTCCAGCATACTGATCGTGGTTAAGTTCAATGCTCTATTCTTGCCAATAGACAAGAGATCCAGACAAAAATGAAACAAGAAAAGCTGGAGCTGACTGACACAATAAATTAAATGGACCAACCAAGTATTAACATTTTACTCAAACACAAAAGAGTGTACTGACTCAATAGCTCATGGAACTTTCTTCAAAACTGACCACATATTTGAACACAAAGCAAGTCCACACAGATACAAGAAAATTTAAATAAGACACTGAAACCTTTCTGAATCGGTATTGAGCATCTTAGCCAGAGTCCTCCTTCCTGATTAGCTTCCTTAGGTGTACAGAGTTTAGTATGTTTATCCTATATCATATGTCTAATATCTATTTATGAGTGAGTATATACCATGTGTGTCTTTCTGCTTCTGGGATACTTCACTCAGGATGATCTTTTCCAGTTCCCACCATTTACCTGCAAATTTCATGATTTCCTTGCTTTTTATCGCAGAGTAATATTCCATTGTGTAGATGTACCACAGTTTCTGTATCCATTCCTCAACTGATTGAAATCTGGACTGTTTCCAGCATCTGGATATTTCAAATAAAGCTGCTACAAACATGGTTGAGCAGATGTCCTTGTTGAATACTTACTTGAGCATCTTTTGGCTATATGCCTAGGTGTGGTATAGCTGGATCTTGAGGAAGGGCTATTTGTAATTGTCCGAGAAAGCACCATATTGATTTCCAAAGTGATTGTATAAGTTTACATTCCCACCAGCAGTGGAGGAGGGTTACCCTTTCTCCACATCCTCTCCAGCATGTGTTGTCACTTGAAATATTCATCTTAGCAATTCTAGAAAGGCAAAGAGGATGGATATTGGAGGAGGGAGAAATCAGGGAATAGGACAGGGGCCTATCATAGAGGGCCTCTGAAAGGCTCTACCCTGCAGGATATCAAGGCAGATGCTGAAACTCATAGCCAAACTTGGGGTAGAGTGCAGGGAATCTTATGAAAGAAGTGGGAGATAGTAAGACCTGGAGAGGGCAGGAGCTCAACAAGTACAGCAACAGATCCAAAAAGTCTGGGCACAGGGTTCTTTGCTGATACTGATAATCCAACCAAGGACCACGTATGGACATGGCCTGAAACCCCTGCACAGAGGTAGCCTATAGCAGTTCAATATCCAATTGGGCTCCATAGTAATGGGGACAGGGACTGTCTCTGACAGAAACTGATTAGCCTGCTCTTTGATCACCTCCCCCTGTAGGGGACCAGTCTTGCCAGGCCACGGAAGAAGACAATACAGCCACTCTTGATGAGACATGATAGACTAGGATGAGAGGAAAGGGGAGGAGGACCCCCCCAAATCAGTGAACTGGGAGAGGGACACAGGAAGGGAAGAGGGAGGTTGGGGTTGGGAAGAGAGGAGTGAGGGAGGTACAGGGGGGATACAAAGTGAATAAACTGAAATTAATAAAAATTTAAAAAGTAAAATAGGACAAAATTTTTAAAAAAGACACTGAAACCTATCTCACCACAAAAAATCAAATTTGGATACCAACAACAGAAAAAAAACACAAAGCATATAAATTCATGAAAACATATTTCTGAATGAAAAATGGTTCAAGATAGAAATAAATAAATAAATTAAAACTTTATGTAATTGATTGAAAATAAAAACAGAGAATACCCAGTCTTATGGGACACAATGAAGGTAGTTCTAAGAGGCAAGTTAATAGGACTAGGTGCCAATATTAAAAAGAGACACAGAGAGAGAGAGAGAGATTGCATACTTATAAATTAATATCACACATTAAAGCTATAAAAAAGAATTTACACTCAAAAATAATTAAATGGCAAGAAATAATCAAAATCAACAAAATATAAACCAACAAAAGCGAAAATCCCTTAGGCAAAATAAGTAAAAATGGGGTCTAGATGATCTAAATTAACAGAATTATCATATCATCTGCAAATAGTGATACTTTGACTTCTTCCTTTCCAATTTGTATCCCTTTGATCTCCTTTAGTTGTCTTATTGCTCTAGCTAGGACTTCAACTGCTATGTTGAAGAGATGTGGAGATAATGGGCAGCCTTGCCTTGTCCCTGATTTCAGTGGGATTGATTTAAGTTTCTCTCTATTGAGTTTGATGTTGGCTATAGGCTTGCTGTATTGCCTTTACTGTGTTTAGGTATGTGCCTTGTATCCCTGATCTCTCCAAAACTTTAAACATGAATGGATGTTGGATTTTGTCAAATGCTTTTTCGGCATCTAGGGAGATGATCACGTGGTTTTTCTCCTTCAGTTTGTTTAAATGATGGATCACATTGATGGATGGTCATGTTGAAATCTATAAGAAGGAGGACCCAGGGTAGGATGATCAATCCTCGCTTAGATGGACAAATGAGATGGACATTGAATGTAGGAGAAAACAAGCGACAGGACAGGAGCCTACCACAGAGGGCCTCTGAAAGACTCTAACTAGCAATGTATCAAATCAGATATTTAGACTCACAGCCAAGCCTTCTGCAGAGAGCAGGGAATCATATGAAAAAAGGGGTAGTTAGTAAGACTTGGCGAGGACAAGAGTTCCACAAAGACCAAATAGATCAGGGCACAGGGTCTTTTATGCGTCTGTTTCTCCAACCAAGGACCATGTATGGATATAACCTAGAACTGCTGCTCAGATGTGGCCCATGGTTGCTCAGTATCCAACTGGTACCCTAGTAAGGGGAACAGGGACTATTTTGGTCATGAAATCAATGGCTGGCTCTTCGAACCCCCTGGAGGAGGAGCAATCTAGCTAGATCCCAGAAGAGGACATTGCATCCTGCCTGGAAGAGACCTGATAAGCTAGGGTCAGATGGAAGGTGGGGAGGTCCTCCCCTATCAGTGGACTTGGAGGGGGGCAGGGAGAAGATGAGGGAGAGATGGGGAGAGTGGGAGGGAATGAGGGAGGGGACTAAGGCTGGGATACAAAGTACATAACCTGTGATTAATATAAAAATAAATAAATTACTTAAAAAACATAATTAGATATGGAAAGGGGGACATAAAAATGGCCAATGAGGAAATTCACAGAGTCTTAAGGGCATATTTTAAAAACTTATACTCCTTGGTTGGAGAAACAGTCTCATAAAAGTAACCCTGGGCCCAGATATATTTGGTCATGTGGATCTTCTATCCTCTCCAAATCATATTAACTCTGCCTTCTTTCATATGATTCCCTGCCCTCTGCCGAAGGTTTGGTTATGGGTCTCAGTTTCTGCTTTGATACACTGCTAGGTAGAGTCTTTCAGAGGCCTTCTGTGGTAGGACCCTGCCCTGTTACTTGTTTTCTCCTACATCCTGTTTGTGTTTCTAAGTTAGGATTGATCATCTTACCCCGGGTCCTCTAAGGGAAGGAGGTCTTCCCCTATCAGTGGAAAGGGGCAGGGAGTAGACTAGGGAAGGAGGGTGCGATTGGAAGGGAATGAGTTAATGGGGATTCAGAGTTAATAAAATATAACTCTAATGGGGGGGGGAACTTATACTCCACTAAACTGGAAAATCTAAAAGAAATGAAAAATTTTCTCAATATTAGTTAATCAAGCTCAGATAATCACCAAACCTGTAGCCAGAGAGAACATAATCAGTAAATTAAAATCTTCCAGTGTCCCCTCCCCAACTGAGTTCTGATGATTTTAGCACAGAATTCTTCCAGACTTTTATGGAAGAGTTAATGACAATATTCCTCAAAATGAGAAAAGAAGGAATATTGCCTAATTTCTTTGACCATGCCATAGTTACCTTGATACATAATCCACATTGATACAAAAATTCTCATCAAAATACTTCCATACCAATTCCTAGAACTAATTTAAAAGGTCCAACATTATCAAAAGATTCATCACAGAAATTCAACGATGGCTCTATATACATAAATTTATAAATGTAATCTACCATATAAAGAAACTGAAAGACGTAAGATACAGGGTAATTTCATTAGATGCAGAAGAGGACTTTGACAGAATCCATCACCTCTTCATGATAAAATCCATGGAAAGATTATGGAAACAGGTATACACATCAACATAATAGAGGTGATTTATAGTAAGCCCATAGCCAAGAGCAACTTAAATGGAAAGAAGCTCAAACTAATTCCACTAAAATCTTGAACAAGATAAAGCTGTTTATTCCTCATTCTTACTGACTAGTGGACTTTACATCTTACCTGGAGCAACAATACAACTAAAGGATCAAGGGGTAAAACTGGAAGGGAGAAGTCAAAGTACCTTTATTTTCAGGTGATATGAGAGTATAAAAAATGACACTAAAATTACACCAGAAAACTTCTACAACTGATAAATAACTTCAGCAAAGTAGCTAGATGCACAATTAACTCAAAAAATATCATAGCCCTCCTACATAAAAAATGGTAAGTGGGCTGGGAAATAAAGAGAAAACACATTTCACAATAGACTCAGATAATAATTCTGAGTCTATCCTAAATAGAACTCTATTTAGGTAACTCTATCCTAAATAGAAGTAAAAGACTTGTATGATAAAAATTTTAAGACTCTGAAGAAAGAAACTGAAGACATCAGAAGATGGAATGATCTCCCATGCTCATTGATCAGTAGGTTAATATAGTAAAAATGGCCAGCCTATTGAAAGCAGTCAACAGATATAATACAATCTCCATCAAACGTCCAACACAACTATTTGTAAATCTTGAAAGGACAGTTTTTAGCTTCATATGGAACATAAAAGAATCCTGCATAGCTACACCAATCAAAAATTAAAAAAAAATACTATTGAATGTATCACCATCTGTGACTGAAATTGCATTACAGAGCTATAGTAATAAAACAGCATGGTATTGGTACCAAAAAACCCACGTTGATCAATGGATTATAACTGAAGATGGAGACAAAAAAATACTCACCCATGGACACCTTATTTGTAATAAAGAAGCAAGAAATACAAACTGAAAACAGACAGCATAAACAAACAGTGCTGGCCAAACTGGATGTCTGCAGTAGAGGAAAGAAAATAGATTCATTCTCATCACCCTGCACAAACTCAACTCCAAATGGATCATGGACCTCAACAAAGGCCAGATACATGAAATCTGTTAGAAAATCAAAAGATGCATATAGCCTTGAACTCATTGGTTCAGGAAAAGATTTTCTGAACAGAATACTTTTTGGCACAGGCTAAAAATAATTATCAACTATTAAAAGTATTAAAATTTATTAACAGTTAAGAAATGATACTACATGAAATTGAAAATATTTTACACATCAAAGTACCGCAATATTCAGCCAAAGTGACAGTCTATACAATGGGTAAAAATTTTGCTAACTACACAGTCAATAGAGGGCTAATATCCAAAATATATAGAACTTAAAACAAAGGGGATAGAAAACAAATAACCCAACTACAAAATGGAAGATAGATCTAAACAGAAAAATTTCAAACAAAACAAACCAAAAAAACAGCAAAGTCAAATGACTGAGAAAAACTTAAAAAGTGGTCAAATTATGTAGCCCATCAGGAAAATGAAAATAAAAACTAATTAGAGATTTTATCTCACACTCATCATAATGGTTATATCCAACAACAACAAAAAATGACAGCTGATGCTGGCACGGGTGTGGAGTTCCACACCCTTGTCCTGTCCCAATCCTGCCCTCCCTTCATCTTCTCCTTCCATTCAGCTCTTCATATCCACTGATAGGGGAGGTACTCCTCCCCATCCATCTGATCATAGCCTATCAGGTCTCATCAGGACTGTCAGGATCCTCTTTCTCTGTGGCCTAGTTAGGCCACCTCACCAGGGGGGGGGGGTAATCAAAGAGCTGGCCACTGAGTCCATGTCAGAGACAGCCACTGCTCTCCTTACTAGGGTACTCATGTGAAGACTGAGCTGCTCATGGGCTACATCCAAGCAGGGGTTCAAGGAAATAATGAAAATTGCAGGCAAATGGACAGAACTAGAAAAAAATCATGCTGAGTGAGGTATCTCAGAAGCAGAAAGTACATACACATGGTATGTACTCACTTATAAGTGAATATCAGGCATACAATACAGGATAAACTTACTAAAATCTATAGTTCTAAAGAAGCTAACAACAAGGAGAAACCTAGGGAAGAGGCTTAATCCTCATTCAGAAGGGCAAATTATTCTTTTTAAATGAAAAAATCATTTTTACTTTACTAATTCTTCTCTTGTATATTATTGCTTTGTGGTTTTGAGGTTTTACAGGAGACCTGGGACTACAAATGTGTGGGTCTCTGTATCCATATATATTCCTTGTGCTGATTTTTCGGGCTCTCTTTTTTCTGTTTGTTTTGTCCTATTCTGATTTGTCAGCTTTTAAAGAACTTATTATATTTTATTTTAATATTATTCCTATGGCTGACAGGAGGGATATGATGGTGAGATCCCATTTAGAGCCAAGTGTTCAAAGGTCTCTCACTTTCTGTATACTGTATAGCTGTGGGTCTCTGTGTTTGTTTCCAACAGCTGCAGGACAGAGCATCTCTGAGGATGGCTGAGCAAGATACTGGTCTAAGGCATTGACAGAGAGGAGGGGCGTCTGGAGGAGAGGGGACGTGGGGATGATCTGGGAGGAGCAGAGTGAGGGGAAATTGATATCAGGGTGTATTATATGATAGAAACCACCTATTTTCAATAAAATAAAAACATTCATTATTTAACAATTCACTTTGTATATTGGAAGGATAGAGATCTGAAACTAATCATAATAAATATCTTTAAATTATTCAAGAAAATGATTCAGGATATGCAGAGCTATGCAGTGACACCTTGTCTTGAAAACCAAACAAAGAGTATTCAAAAACACAGAAATAGAAATCAAACCTTTGCTGATACTAAGTTTTAAGTAAAATTATCCTGAAAAAAAATTCCTTAGTATAAATGCAATTTTACTGTTTATTAAATACAAAAGAAAATACCTGTGAAATAGGAGATTTTTTTTATTATTTTACTTTTTGAGATTATATGATGACATAATTTCTCCCCTTCCTTTCCTCTATTCAAGCTTTCCTATACAATCCTCCTTGCTAACTTTCAAGTACATATTTTCTTTAATTGTAATTTATTTATTTTTATATTAATCACAGGTTAGGTACTTTGTATCCCAGTCGTAGCCCCTTCCCCCATTCCCTCCCACTCTCCCCATCACTCCCTCATCTCCTCCTTGCCCCCCTCCAAGTCCACTGATAGGGGAGGACCACCCCCCCTTCCATCTGACTCTAGCTTATCTTGTCTCTTCAGGGCTGGCTGCAATGTCCTCTTCTGGGATCTAGCTAGGCTGTTTCTCCTGGGTGTGTGTGGGGGAGGGTCGAAGCCAGCCATTGAGTTCATAACCAAAATATTCCCTGTTCCCCTTACTAGGGTTACCAGTTGGAGACTGAGCTACCATGAGCCACATCTGACCAGGGGTTCTAGGTTATATCCATACATGGTCCTTGGTTGGAGAAACAGTCTTGTAAAGGGCCCCTGTGCCCTGATCTATTTGGTTTTTATGGAGCTCTTGTTCTTGCCAAGCCTTACTAACTCCCCCTATTTTCATATTATTCCCTGCCATCTGCTGAAGGCTTGGTTGTGAGTCTTAATATATGCTTTGATTCATTGCTATATAGAGTCTTTCAGAGGCCCTCTTTGGAAGGCTCCTGTCCTGCTACTTGTTTTCTCCTACAGTCAATGTCCATCCCATTTGTCCATCTAAGAAAGCATTGATCATCCCAACCTGGGTCATCCTTCTTGTTTAACTTCCCTAGGTGTATAGATTTCAGCATGAACTTCCTATCCTATAGGTCTATATTAGTGAGTATATACCATATGTTTCTTTCTGCTTTTGGGATACCTCACTTAGAATGATCATTTCCAGGTCCCACCATTGGCCTTCGAATTTCATGATTTCCTCGTTTTAATTGCTAAGTAGTATTCCATTGTGTAAAAGTACCACAATATCTGTATCCATTCCTCAACTGAGAGACATCTGGGTTGTTTCCAGGTTCTGGCTATTAGGAATAAAGCAGCTGCGAACATAGTTGAGCAAATGTCCTTGTTGTGTATTTGAGCATCTTTTGGATATATGCCTAAGAGTGGTATAGCTGGGTCTTGAGGAATTACTATTCTTAATTGTCTAAGAAAGCTCCAAATTGATTTCTAGAGTGGTTGTGCAAGTTTGCATTCCCACCAGCAATGGAGGAGGGTTCCTCTTCTCCACAACCTCTCCAGCATGTGTTGTCACTTGAGTTTTTGATCTTAGCCATTCTTGTGGGTGTAAGGTGAAATCTCAGGGTCATTTTGATTTGCATCTCCCTGATGGCTAAGGACATTGAGCATTTCTTTAAGTGTTTTTCTGTCATTCTGTAATCCTTTACAGTGAGTTCTCTTTTTAGCTCCATACCTGATTTTTAAACTGTATTACTTGATTCCTTGCTTTTTCACTTCTTGAGTTCTTTATATATACTTGATATTAGCTCTCTGTCAGAAGTAGGATTGGTAATGATCCTTTCCCAGTCTGTAGGCTGTCGTTTTGTTTTGACGAGAGTGTCTTTTGCTTTGCAGAAGCTTTTCAGTTTCATGAGGTCCCATATATTGATTGTTGATGTTAAGCCTGTGCTGTTGATGTTCTCTTCAGGACGTAGTCTCTTGTACCAATGAGTTCTAGGGTCTTCCCTATTTTTCTTCTAATTGGTTTAGTGTGTCTGGTTTTATGTTGAGGTATTTGATCCACTTGGACTTTAGCTTTATGCACGGTGATAAATATGGATCTATTTTCATTTTTCTGCATACAGATATCCAGTTGGACCTTTGTTGAAGATGCTGTCTTTTTTCCATTGAATGGATTTGGCTTCTTTGTCAAAAATGAAGTTTCCATATGTGTGTGGGTTCATTTCTGGGTCTTCTATTTGGTTCCAATGATCCACTGTTCTGTTTCTATGCCAATACCATGCAGTTTTTATTACCATTGTTCTGTAGTACACCTTGAGGTCAGGGATGGAGATGCCTATAGATTATCTGTTATTGTATAGGATCATTTTGGAGATTCTAGGTTTTTTGTTTCTACATATGAAGTTGAGAATTTTTCTTTCAAGTTCTGTGAAGAATTGTGAAGGTATTTTGATGGGAATTGCATTAAATCTGTAGATTCCTTTTGGCAGTATTGTCATTATCACTATGTTAATCCTACCAATCCATGAGCACTGGAGGTCTTTCCATCTTCTGATATCTTCTTCAATTTCTTTCTTCAGAGATTTGAAGTTTTTTTTTTCTTCATACAGGTCTTTCACTTTCTTTGTTAGAGTCACCCCAAGGTACTTTATATCATTAGTGGCTATTGTGAAGGGTGTTGTTTCCCTAATTTTCTTCTCGGCCCTTTTGTCTTCGGTGTACAGGAGGGCTTCTAATTTTTTTGAGTTGATTTTATAGCCAGCCACTTTATTGAAGGTGTTTATCAGTTGAAGGAGTTCTCTGGTTGAATTTTTGGGGTCACTCATGTATATTATCATATC
>CM053763.1:2398346-2444279 GCA_028658305.1 Pachyuromys duprasi
GTGTTTGATGTTAGCTATAGGCTTGCTGTATATTGCCTTTACTGTGTTTAGGTATGTGCCTTGTATCCCTAGTCTCTCCAAGACTTTAAATATGAATGGGTATTGGATTTTGTCAAATGCTTTTTCGGCATTTAGGGAGATGATCTTGTGGTTTTTCTCCTTCAGTTTGTTTATATGGTGGATCACATTGATGGATTTCCATATATTGAATGACTCTTGTATGCCTGGGATGAAGCCTACTTGGTCATGGTGGATGATATCCTTTATGTGTTCTTGGATTCGGTTTTCAAGTATTTTATTGACTATTTTTGCGTCAATGTTCATAAGAGAGATAGGTCTGAAGTTCTCTTTTATGGTTGGATCTTTGTGTGGTTTAGGTATCAAGGTGATTGTGGCATCATTGAAAGAGTTCAGTAATTTTCCTTCTATTTCTATTTTGTGGAACACTTTATAGAGAATTGGTGTTAGGACTTCTTTGAAGGTCTGGTAGCATTCTGCACTAAAACCATCTAGCCCAGAGCTTTTTTTGGTAGGGAGGCTGTTGATGACTTCTTCTATTTCCTTGGGGGGATATAGGTCTATTCAATCTTTCTACCTGATCTTAGCTTCATGTAGGTAGGTGGAATCTATCAAGAAAAGTGTACATTTCATTTAGATTTTCAAATTTGTGGCATATAGGCTTTGGTAGTGAGACCTAATGATTGTTTGGATTTCCTCAGTGTCTGTAGTTATGTCCCCCTTTTCATTTCTGATTTTGCTGATTTGAATTGTTTCTCTCTGCCTTTTTGTTAGTTTGGGTAGGGGCTTTTCTATCTTGTTGATTTTCTTAAAGATCCAGGTCTTCATTGATTCTTTGAATAGTTTTATTCATTTCTGAATGATTGATTTCAGCCCTGAGTTTGATTATTTCCAGCTGTCTGCTCCTCGTGGGTGTATCTGCTTCTTTTTTTTTTTTTCTAGGGCTTTCAGTTGGGCCATTAAGGTGCTTGTATGAGATGTTTCAAATTTCTTCTTGAAGGCACTTAGTGCTATGAACTTTCCTCTTAGCACTGCCTTCATTGTGTCCCTTAAGTTTGGGTTTGTGGTGCTTTCATTTTCATTGAATTCTAGGAAGTCTTTAATTTCTCTCTTAATTTCTTCCCTAAGCAAGCTATCCTTGAGTAGCAAGTTGTTCAGTTTCCATGTATGTGCAGGACTTCTGCTATTTCTGTTGTTGCTGAGGTCCAGCTTTAGATCATGATCGTCAGATAGGATACAAGGGATTATTTCAATCTTCCTGTAACTGCTGAGGCTTGCTTTGTGACCAACTATATGGTCTTTTTTGGAGAAGGTTCCTTGAGGTGCTGAAAATAAGGTATACTCTTTTGATATGGGGTGAAAAGTTCTGCAGACATCTATTAGGTCCATTTGATTTAGGGTCTCTGTGAGTACCCTTGTTTCTCTGTTTTTCTTCTGACCGGATGATCTGTTTCTTGGTGAGAGTGGAGTGTTGAAGTCTCCCACTATTAGGGTGTTGGGATCAATGTGTGATTTCAGCTTTAATAATATTATTTTATACAAATGTAGGTGATCTTGTATTTGGGGCATAAATGTTTGAAATTGTGATGTCCTCCTGTTGGAATTTTTCTTTGAAGAGAAGGAAGTGCCTCTCTTCATCTTTCTTGATTAGTTTTGGTTGAAAGTCTATTTTATTAGATACTAGGATTGCTACCCCAGCTTGTTTTCTGGGTCCATTTGCATGAAAAATATTTTTCCAGCCCTTCACTCTGATGTAGTGTTTGTCTTTGTTGCATAGGTGTGTTTCTTGGATGCAGCAGAATTTTGGATCCTGTTTCTGCAACCATTTTGTTATTCTGTGTCTTTTTATTGGAGAGTTGAGTCCATTGATGTTGATAGATAATAGTGACCAATGATTGCTACTTCCTTTTATTGTGGAGTTGGTGGTCTTACTATGATTCATAGCTTTTTGTTATTGTTGTTGTTGGGAAGTTATCTGTATCCTGTATTTTCTTTTTTGTAGTTGTTTTCGTTGGATTGAAGTTTTCCTTCTTGTATCTTCTATAGGGCTGGGTTGCTGTGTAGATATTGCTTAAATTTTGTTTTGTCATGGAAAATTTTGTTTTCTCCATCTATGTTGATTGAAAGCTTTGCTGGGTATAGTAGTCTTGGTTGGCATCTGTGTTCCCTTAAAGACTGCATGACTCTGCCCAGGCCCTTCTTGCTTTCATAGTTTCTGATGAGAAGTCTGGTGTGATTCTGATTGGTCTACCTTCGTATGTTACTTGACCCCTTTCCCTTCCTTCCTTTAATATTTTTTCTTTGTTTTGTAAGTTTAGTGTTTTTACTATGATGTGACAAGAGGTATTTCTTTTCTGGCCTAGTCTATTTGGTGTTCTGTAGGCTTCCTGTATGTTTATGGACTTTTCTTTTTTTAAGTCGGGAAAATTTTCTTCTATGATTTTCTTAAAAATATTTTCTGGTACTTGGAGCCTGGAGTCCTCATTTTCTTCTATTCCTATTATTCTTTGGTTTCGTCTTTTCATGGCTTCCTTGATTTCTTGGATGTTTTGTGTTTGGGACTTTTCTATTTTATTTTTTGAATGAGTAATTCATTTCAGCAAGTATATCTTCTGCTCCGGAGATTCTCTCTTCCATCTCTTGTATTCTATTGGTGACGCTTACCTTTTTGGTTCCTGATCTTTTCTCTAAGTTCTCCAGTTCCAGGTTATTCTCTGTTTGTGTTTTCTTTATAGATTCTAATTCTGTTTTCATGCTTTGTACCATTTCCTTTATCTGATTGAATGTGACTCCTATTTTTTTGTTTGTTTCCTTTCTATATGTCTTTAATTGTTCCTCTACTTGGGCAGTTATATTCTTCTGAATTTCCTACTTGGGCAATTATATTCTTCTGAATTTCTTTGAGGGCCTTGTTCATTTCCTATTTTTGTTCCTCTTCTATCTGCATAATCATAGTTTAAACATAATTTTTCTGTGTCTCTGCTGAATTAATATCTCTATTGCTTTTGGGTGTTTCTGATGGGGCCATGGTATCCTGATTTTTGTTGGGTGAGGTCTTATGTCGACCTTTGGCCATTTGTTTATATATAATCAAGGAGCTGTTTGTTCTTTGAGGCTGAACTTCAGACTGGAACTGTCAATATCTTGTGTCTGTAGTATTCTTCAAGAAGATCATGGAGTTCCAATGGTTTGAGAGTGTGTGTTGTTGCCTTAGTTGTACTCTGTTGTGGGATCTGTGTGCCTGGCACAGTGCTCTGTGCTAGAAGCTATGAACACCACAGGCTGGTCCCCCTCTTTTCTGGAGGCTTGGCTCCTCACTCTGTGCCAGAGGCTGAGTGTCCCAGTTTGAGATGGCAGCTGGGGGAGTCGCTGTGGTCTGCAGGCTCCAAGCTCCAACCTGGGCTTGCTGCTAAGGGCTCCCCTCTGGTCTGGAGACTTGGCGCCTCCTTCTGGGCCAGGGGCTGTGCACCACAGTCTGAGATGGTATCTGGTATCTGGGGGCACCTCAGCCTGGTCATGATCCTATGTGTCCTGGTCCAGGGTGGCAGCTGGCAGTGCTGAGGGGAGTGGTCCTGCCCGATGGAGCTAGGTCTCAAACAGTATCTGGGGCCTTCTCAGTGTGGACAGGAGACTCTGTGACAGTCAGTCCAGAATGGCGGCTGGTGGCTCCCAAGGTGGCTGCGTGTTCAGATCAGGGCTGTGTGCAGCCCATCACCCAGAGATTTTCAGGGGAATAACTGGGTGTCTCTAGGACTTTCCCACTTGATTTCCTCTCCATAGGAATTCTACTCATCTGGCAATCACAAATGCTGGTATTTTAGGTCCCAGAGTTCAGTCTCCTGGTTGCTGTGCCGACACTGCTGTCCTGTTCCTCAGACACAGTGTCCTCCCATGGCAGCCATCTTGGATCCCTCAAGTACATATTTTACCATTAATCATTTCAACATACCATACACAAAGGCTACAGAGAACTAAGGAATGCTAAGAGACAGAAATATAGTCTTCCCCAAGGAAGAGCATACTAGTTGGTTATGTAGAACCAAATGGTCAGCCCTGAATATATAACTATGTATAATGATACACAAACTGAGTATGTTGTTTCTATGCTTGTTTATTTTCAGGTGAGTAAACAAATCTTAGCTGGATTCTTGATGCTGCAAAACACAGTGTGTCTTAAATATTTTACATGGTAGATCTTGTTTCCACTTATAACTATCAGTGCTGGGGATGCCACTTTACAATGCATATGAAATATACACTGACAGGAGCATAAAAAGGTCTGATCTGGAAAATATCGGAAGTCCTGTTCTAATCACAATCCCAAAAAACTTAAAAATGGAAGAAAAGGAGTTGTAATACTTTCTTACCATTCTTCCTAAACATTTAAGGTTCAAATTAAAATATTTTTGGATTGCATCAGAATATATTTTTAAGACTTATCACAATATATTCAATTTGTATCTAGACTGTGTCCCCCTTCCTGTACTCTGCCCAAAGTTTGGCTATGAATCTCAGCATATATTTTGATACCCTACTGGGTAGAGTCTCTCAGACGCCCTCTGTGATAGACTCCTGTCTTGTTTCCTGTTTTCTCTCCCTTCCTATGACCATCTCATTTGTATTTGTGAATGAAGATTGAGCATCTTACCCATTGTCCTCCTTCTTGATTAGTTTCCTTAGGTGTACAGATTTTAGTATGATTATCCTATATTATATGTCTAATATCCACTTATAAGTGACTATATACCATGTGTGTCTTTCTGCTTCTGGGATACCTCACTCAGGATGATCTTTTCTAGGTCCCACCATTTGCCTGCGTATTTCATGATTTCTTTGTTTTTAATTGCTGAGCAGTATTCCATTGTGTAAATGTACCACAATTTCTGTATCCATTCCTCAATGGAGAGACATCTGGGTTGTTTCCAGCTTCTGGCTATTACAAGTAAAGCTGCTACGAACTTGGTTGAGCAAATGTCCTTGTTGTATACTTTTTAATGAAATTATTTTAGAGCCTTAAAGATGTGCCGGTGGTTTAGAATGATGGCTGCTCTTGCAGACAGCATGAACATGGTTCCTAGCACCCATAGTTGCTATCTCACAACCACTGGTAACTCAAGATGTAGGAAGTCAAAAGTCATTTCCTCATCTCCATCACCTGCATGCACCTAAATGCACTTTCTCACAGACAAACAAGCATGCACTCAAAGTTTTTTAAAGAGTCTTACACACTGAGTTCATGTCAGAGACAGTCCCTGTACCCCTTACTAGGGTACCCACTCAGTGGCTCGCTCTTTGATCACCTCCTCCTGAGCAGGGAGCAGCCTTGCCAGGCCACAGAGGAAGACAATGCAGCCAGTCCTGATGAGACCTGATAGTGTTAGAGGGAAGGTGAGAAGGACCTCCCTATCAGTAGACTTGGAGAGGGGCATAGGAGGAGCTGAGAGTGGGAGGGTGGGATTAGGAGGGAATGAGAGAGAGGGCTACAGCTGGGATACAGAGTAAATAAACTAAAATTAATATAAAAAATAAAAATAATAAGGGTCTTCTCTACTCAAAAACTTAAGTGACTATATGTGCTGGAGAGGATGTGGAGAAAGGGGAACCCTTCTCCATTAATGGTAGGAATGTAAACGTGAACATCCACTTTGGAAATCAATCTGGTGCTTTCACAGAAAATTGGAAATAGTGCTACTTCAAGATCTAGCTATGTCACTCATAGGTGTTCACCCAAAAGGTTATACCATTAAATAAGGACATTTGGTCAACCACATTCATAGCAGCTCTATTCGTAATAGACAGAAGCTGGAAACCACCTAGATGTCCCTCATCAGAGAAATGAATACAGAAATTGTGGTACATTACACAATGGAATACTACTCAGCTATTAAAAAGAAGGAAATTATGAAATTTGCAGGCAAATGGTGGGAACTAGAAAAGATCATTTTGAGTGAGGTAACCCAGGAACAGAAAGACACACATGGTATATACTCACTTATAAGTGGATATTAGACATATAATACAGGGTAAACACACTAAAATCTATACACCTAAAGAAGATAAGCAACAGGGAAGACCCTAGGGAAGATGCTCAGTCTTCATTCAGATGGACAAATGAGATAGACATTGGAAGTAGGAGAAGACAGGGAACAGAACAAGCACCTACCAAATTTGGCGTCTGATTCTACTGATGGAGGTTTTGAAGCAGAGGCTGAGACTCATAGCTAAACTTTGAACAGAGTGCAGGGAATCTTATGAAAGAAGGGGAAGACAGAAAGACCTGAAGGGTACAGGAGCTTGAAAAGGAGACCAAAAGAGCCAATAAAACTGAGCCCAGGGGGCCTTGCAGAGACTGATACCCCAACCAAGGGCAATGGACAGAAAGGTCCTAAAGCCCCACCACAGATGTAGCCCATAGACTCAGCCTCCAAGTGGGTTCCCTATTAAGGGGAGCAGTGGCTTTCTCTGGTATGAACTCAGTGACAGGCTCTCTGATCACCTCCCCCCTGGGGAGTGCAGCCTTGCTGCACTCAGGCTACAGTGGAAGACAATGCAACAAGCCCAGATGAAACCTGATAGGCTAGGGTCAAATAGAAGGGAAGGAAGACCTAACCTATCAGTGGACTAGGGGAAAGGCTCAATGGGAGAAGAAAGAGGAAGGGTGGGATTGGGAGGAGAAGAGAGAAGGAGACACAGTCTGGATACAAATTGAATAAATTGTGCCAATAATAATAAAATTTTTTAAAGTCTTAAAAATATATTCTGATGTAATCCAAAAATATTTTAATTTGAATCTTAATTGTTTAGGAAAGATGGTAGGGAAGTATTAAAACTCCTTTTCTTCCTTTGTTAATTTTCTTTTTTTAATATAAGGCCTGGCAACTTTGTATATATAGTGAAAACACTCATCAATCTTAGCTTGGTGAGACAATTCAACAAACAAAAGTGCTTGACACCCGGTCTGAAGCCTGGAATTTGAACTGCAGAATGTAGAAGTAGGAAAATGACTCCTCTAAATGGTTTTCTGATCACCATACACATGCATGTGTTTGTACACAGAGGAATTCAAAGGCACTTGAGTGCGCACACACACCCTCACCTACATACAGAATAAAAAAGTAAAAGCAAAAAGAAAATAACTGAGTGGTAGAAGCTTTACTTTGCATTTATAAAGTCCTTGATTCAATGTCTAATACAGTAAAAACACAACAAAATAAAGAGCAAGTTAAGAACAACCAAAGCCTTGTGATTTGGACTCCAATCTGAGCTGAGCTACTTCATTGTTTGTTAGTTAGAAGACATTATGACACACACAGAACAAAATGGGCATGGTTTGTATTCATAACAAAAGCTGGGGTTTAGTCCTGTGGTACATGGGTAAATAAAAAACAAAAACAAAAAAAAACAAAACAAAACAGAACACCTTGGATACATGAGTTGATGTTTGGTTATAGCACCTTCAGAAGTATTTCACTCAGATCCTCAATCATTTACAGGATCCCAGAAAAGGCAGAGATAATGAACCAATTGCCATCCAGAAAGAAAAAAGAAAAATGTTCTTTGTGGAGTATAAAGTTTTCATTGACTGGCTTGTGGGCTAATCGCCAGTGCCCCTGTGTCCATAGATAAAAAGAGCTAACAGCAGTGACTGTGCATAATGCACTAAGCCTTTGCTATAAGTTTCAATGAAGAGAGCATCTCCATGACTTCACCAGGTTTGAAAATTCGTACCCAGAAGAGTTACCAAATATCGTGTTGCCTTCTCTATCCTGACATCCTGCTAGAAGGGTATACTCATTACACATGATGGAAAAGCTGAAGTCTGAAGTTTTAGCAGGTGCCACCCAGAACTGACATTACAAAAATCTTACTTACTAAAAAAAATTATTGAAAACTTAAAAAAATTAAAAACAGAAGCAGAAGCAAAAATTACTTAAGAACAAAAGTTTGGAGTTCCTGAAATAGCTTCAAATCCAGGTGTGCATTTGCACACCTGTAATGATAGCATTCTGAAGGGAATCCCCAGGAACAAGCTGCCTCATTACACTCGCTGGAATTAGCCAGGTCTATGTTCATCTAGAAAACCTGCCTCAATAAAGTGGAGAATGACCAAGAAAAACACCCAATATAAACTTCAGATACATCCCCATAAGCATACCACATATAGGAAAAGTGTGTATAAACAGGCATGTGCACCGCGCACATATATAGAGAGGAAAGGGAAGGAGAAGGAATGTAAGGGAAGACTGAAGATGGAGAGAGGTTTCATACATAAAGATGATTTTAACTGTAACTTTTGAAAATTGTTAAAAGAATCCTAATATAACACCTAAGGAGTATGACCACCTTAAAGTAGGGTAAGTTCACAGATCAGAGAAAAAAATTAAATACAAGAATCTTGAATACAACAACAGCAAAATAACATGCTCAAAGAAATCACAAATCCCAACTGAATAAAAGCCACAACTGTCCAAAAAGATTTGACCAATGTTCAAAACAAGGTTATGTGTAACAATCAGAAAAAGAAAATGAGACAAATTTCTACTTGCTAGCTAATAAGTCAACAAAATTTGAATATGCATATGATTAGATGACTTTGACCTTTTCACTGTTTTTAAAGTTCTCACTGTTGCAAAAGACGATGTTGAAATTACTCCAATACAGCCTTTTTGAGTTGACCTTTATTACTCTCTCCCATGACCATTATACTCAAGCAAGTACCACACTGAATTTATTTACCAATATTCCAGCATTGGTATATATTTACCTTACACTTACCACTATTACAAATAGAGTCTAATAATACCTATAAGTTTACACTATCACTATCTGGACACTTCTTTTCCTGGATCCTACATTACTTACTCAACTGGCAAGTTCTTGGATACATCTCTGATCTTTTCAATTAAATAATTTTCTTTTTTTCTACTGGAAAGGCCCATAGGAAAAGAACTCTCTTTTTATCTCAACTACATTCTCATGAGCAGGTACATCTGGGGTCACCTAGATTTTATTCTGTATTTGATTAATGAATTGATGTCTGAAGTCTAGTTTAGAATGTAATGCAGCAGAGTTTTTATGTATCATATAAAGGTGAGTTCACAAAATTGCCAAATACCTCTAGTATTTGAGGAAAATTTTAGTTGGTTCCATAAAACCATAAGCCATTTTGTATTTAATGTTCAAGGAACAATCTGCTATGAAGATCTCTCCTTAATCAGTAGATGTCTATATATCCAGGGAATAATAGATTTATGGAAAGTCACACTAATAAATTCTGCATACCAGATCAATGACATTAAAAACCATTTACAAGCAAGAAATAGGGAGAACATTAATAATTGATTTCTCAGCCTGACTCACTGGAGTTGGTGACAGGATCTGACAGCAAACATGTGATAAAGGAGTTGCATGGTTGCTCGTTAAGTTATTAGCTTCATATGGTAGTAATGTATGGTTCATGCTATATTTAACACCATTTCTTGAGAAAAATGCTTTTCTTAGAAATAACAATTTCCTCAGAGAGTTTATTCAGGACGTTTATCCTTTCACATGAGATTTGTTACATACAAATATGCACTATGTTAATAGGTAATATAATAGATTTAATGCTGTCTGAGTATCTCTTTTTCTCTATTAAGTGCATTGTAGCTGTGAGATAGTGGAAATACATAATAAAAGACATCCAGATACTCAGAAATCAATGCCATGCAAAAATTAATTTAATAAAAAATTCTGAATGTTTATTATATCTAAAATAGTTTCCTAGAGCAAAAATGTATTTCTAATACAGAACACTCATCACACTTAAGTTGTTTAAAAGACAATATTTCAATGAAAACATCCCATGATGGAATTGCAAAGGAATGGCTTATAAATAAGAGTGTTGTGTAGTAAGAGATCAATATATGAGGTTTGGAGAATTTAAAAAGCATGAGAAATATTTGAACAGAGAGCTCTTTAAAAGGCAAAGAAGGAAATGTAATGAAATGTAATACACATTATGGATGCAGAAATTGTTACCCACAAAAGTGGAAAGGCATTATAATTATTGAGAATAGTACCAGTCAGCAGCATGGATGCAATGTCTTTCATATTACAGACTAAAATGAGCATATGAGTTAAAAATGAGGAAGAATGGTTTCATTGGCCATCTATTGTTTATCTGAATACAGAGAACATGTGCATTTAATAACATATTTGACTGCAATGCACATACTGGCTTGAAATCCTGAGTCATTCCATAAATACCAGTGCTGAAAAGCTTACATGAGTTTTATGAAATTTAAAGGTTTTGGAAGGGTCAAGGTGTTGAAGACTGGAGTATTACAGAACTTGCAGCCTGCAAACTAGGATGATAAGATCATTTAAAGATGCTCAGTAGAGAGCTGGGCACTTTGTATTCGTCTTTTAAATTCTCCATACAGTATAGAAAGACTAGTACGGCAGAAGCAGAAAATTTTCCTGCCTTCCTTTAATCTGTTTTGCACACTGAGTTTCTTCATGTGATCTGTGAAATTGACCCTGCTAAAACATAGTTCAAATCACAAGAGTCACAGTAATTTATGAGAACATAATACTGTCTTACAAGTCAAATTTTCATTTAAGTAGGTGAATGGATTGTGTTAAATCTCAATATGCTGATGTCTAAAACATATTTTAAACTTAAATGATTGTTCTGTCAAGGTAGCTCTGATATACGCAGCGATATATTTTAAGTTTGCTAATAAACTTCTCTATTTAACGTTTTTAGTTTAATGATTTGGGGGAGGAAGGGTTAAAAACAGTTCTCTGGGAGATTACTTCTAAAACCTTAGAGCTAGTTTTTGCATGCATACTGTGTTGCATGGGTCGCTGGGATCTTTTGTTTGCAGTGAAGAAGAATGGATCCACATAAGGGAGCAGAAAAGGACACTGGCAAAAAAAAGGGAACAATCAAGAATAGATACAATTTTAAAAGGCAAAATATCCTGCATTCAAAATGGTCTAAGGCTCTATTTAAATTGGTGACCTCCGGTCTATGAAGTTTGTCATCCTGGTTAGCAAATGTGCCATGCTATGCATGTCTTCAACTTACCTATGTGACTGAGCATCTAGGAAACTAGAAACTCATAAAAATTCATTTGGACAGGTTGTAGAGTGTAAAGAATAACAGTCTATACCTGTAAATATATATAAGGATAGAGAGAAAAGATGCAAATAAATGTAATAAAAACAGAATTTTCAAGTACATTCTACAACCTTTCTCCTATCAAATGTGAGGAAGTGTTAGTTTCAAAATGTGATCTATGAAGTACTTAATATGTGCCATGCCCTGTCCTATTATGTAGTGTGTGCGCATTTTTAAATAAAACAGAAGGTAGTCCTGGGCTTCGGAATCAATTTATAGTGCAGAGAAGACAGTAAAAATGTTATAAGAGGACATTATCCAGGAGGCTGAAATTCTATCAAAAATGCTAACAAGATCTGTGAGGGCCTGCCGAGTGGAACAGTATTCATGCCACAGGGAAAGGGCAATAATTAACTAGTTAATCTGTAAATATATCTCTGTCTTAATTCCTATTCATTTAAAGTATTTAAAGTGATTAGAACTTTAGATTTGCAAGAAATTATAGGTAGACAGTAAGCAAGGAAGCAATTTATATCCATCCTCTTTAATCCATAGAGATCAATACTTATTAGACATTTATTCAACTAGAGCATTCTTCTTTGCTGTAATAAGTAGCTAAAGGTAGCGAAGTGTCTCTGACGCTTTTGCTGAATGATATTGTGAGACAGACTCAAAAATAGGACCTTAAATATGACGAGAAAGATAATGGGATTATAAGGATGAGTTCAAGGTCTCCTATTCATCTTACAGGGAGCCAATCACAGAGTCTGGGCAGAAGTAAGTCTATATTGAGTTCAGAAAGACAGGTCATCCTGAGTCTGAAGTTGTCAAAATGTGGAAAATGGAATAAAATTGAGATCTTCTTTAAGTCCTCTCAGTGTTGAGAATGAAAAAGGACACAGTCTCAACTTATAATGGCATAAACTTGAGATGACAGACAGCAGTAAAGGTCGTATTATGATCTGAAGAGAAGACCTGCTTTAGTCCCGAGATGATTGGCAGGATTTGGAAGGATGATTACACTGAAGACCAAAGCAAAATCCTATGCTTCAAAATAGCATTTGTCCTTTGAAAGAAACAGATTGAGAAACTGTAAGTAGTGAAAGGATGGAGACAGCTGTAATTTACTAAGCACTGAAATGACACAGAATAAAAAGATGATGGTTGAGCATGAACTTGGAGCTTCACCCTTGGACAAATGAAAATCAAGAATCTAACCCCAATAAAGTACATTCAATGTGGAAACTTTGTATGGAACACATTAGATTACCGATAAGAAACAAAAATGCATGTATCTTATCAAATCTCAAAAATGATACCTTGTATTATTATTTTGAATTTGAAAATATTTTCATTAAATATCAATTCATTGAAAATTTCACCCAATCAATTACCTAACCTAATTTACAGTCTGAATTTAAGACAATATGATTTACTCATAAATTATTTTGACTCTTGTGTTTTGAATACATCTAGTAGAACCAATTTCATGTACTACACACAGACCAGTGTGCAAAACAGACTAAAGGAAGGTGAGCATTTGTGTCCTGCTATATTATTTCTTATTTGATCTTGTAGGAAGGATGAAGGAATGCAAAGTTGTAAATTCTATATTACATTATGGAGTACAGAAAAATCTAAATCAAATTTTGTACATTTGATGAAAATAATGTATTCAACCACAATTAAATTACACTTTTATAATATTCCACAAAATAAATCTTAAAGCTTTTGAACATTAATATTCTTCACACAAAACTCATCATTGGTTGAAGTGTGATAATAATGAAACTCATGACTCATGTAAAGTTGTGGTGACTTTGAGATTCCTACTCAGTTATCACTAACTTTAAGAATTGCATTATTTGAAAACAATCTTAATGGGAAAAGTTTAATATGTGATGAAAAATCATTTGCACTTATATCTTTATGTTTATGTCTTTCATTATAATTTCAGTTGAAAAGAAAGAAAACCCATTTATAATCTAATTATTCTATTGTGGATCTTTAATTCTGATGTTTAAATATACATGTACCATGATATTTTATTTATTAAGTAAGTGAAAAATTTAAGCATAATAAGGATACACAAATGATTGTTTATACATGATACTATATGTACATGGATATGTATATGTAAATCTTTAATGTAGACTCATGCAATCATCATTTTATATAAAACTGTATATCATTAAAAGTAACTTAATACACAGTAGCTCTAATTTGTCACCTAACCATAAAAGTTTTATTATTCAACTAGATATATAGCATATTGATATATGCTCAAGGCTCTGAGTTCTATCCTCACCATGCCTACCATGGAAAATGAATGCAAAATATTATACATAATTATCAAATAATTCCATTTTATGTATTTCTCAATGTAATTTTCATGTTTTCAAATATGAATCTTTCACATTTCTCTCTCTCTCTATCTCTCTCTCTCTCTATCTCCATCTTTCACTGTCTCTTCAACTCCCTCATATTTTCCCACTCAACTTAGTTTGTTTAAAAATTCTGTATGACTAGTTATTGTGAGGCATGCCTAGAGTTTGAGTACTGAGTGATGGAGACGGGAGAATTTGGAGCTCAAGACTGTCCAACCAGAGATATATAAATCCTTTCTCAAAATCAAAACATACTAGCAAGATATAGGAAGAGCACACCAATTGGATGACCAGTACCAAATATTCTGCCCTGAAAAAAAATATATATATATAAGTAACATTATACATATAGATCAAGTTGTATATATGTACTTATGTATTTATATATAAAATGTAAATATTTACACATATGATATTTATTGATAAATATCTTTACATACATGTGAATATGTGTAATATATTTATGGAGATATTCATGTACTTTTAAAATATGTTTAAAAGTCCAGGTTTTTGGCACTGAGGTAAATATTTTTATCATCAGTAATAGTTTCTTGCTGTCTGATTCTAGTGGGGCACCAAGAACAGTAATATTAACCGGTATTGTTTTGGGATCCTTCAGAAGCTCCCTGGCCAAGAACTAACAGGGAGGTATTTTATACTTGGCACTGGCATTTGGTTAAAAAAACCTACGACTGCTATGTGCAGCACCATCCACCATGCAGTGCACTTCTGTTCAAGCTCCACTTACAATATATAAAGAAACAGATCCTTATGGAGCTTTTTATACTTCCTTAATTTTAGTTAACCCTTCTTTGACCCCTTCTTTTACCCAGTACCTGTTCAACTTTTCCATTAAAACTTTTCTTAGTTTTATGTTTGTTTGTTTGTTTATTTTATTGATTCTCAGTCCATGTCTTTATCAAGTAATGGAGACTTTCCTTCCTCCGGAGCCTTCATTGTTTGTGTGCTGTTCTGTAATCTGTGGGATCTTGCTAATTCCATGTTATGACCAGGGAATCTAGCCACAATCTAGTCTCAATGTGCATGTATACATGTGACTGCAAATGCCATAAGAAACCAAAAGATGTTTCATGGAGCTGGAGTTATAGATAGTGTGACCTTCCCAAGGGCATAGGTGATAGGAACTGATCTCCAGAACTCTTAAGTGTAGAGCTATTTTTTCTCGTCCTATTCTATTGACTTATCAGAAATAATTTAGCTCAACATGCTTGGGTTCATGTGTTCCAATATTTTTTCCTTTGTGCCATGTACTTTAATAATAAAACGTTAATTGTATATATAACTACACACATGTATATATATATATATGTATATCTCACAGTTTACTGTTTATTTGCAGACTTTTAAGCTTCTAAGAAGAATGTTGTGAAGAATAATTTCAAGATAAGAACAGACCTAGTGTTTGGAGGGAATACGGATAGGAATTTTATTCAGTGTCAGCTTCTAGCATGCTTAACGCAAAGACATCATTTGATGTCTTTGTATGTTCATCAGACTCAATCATAAGAACTCTGCCTCCACAGCTTAATCATGTCTCTGATGTTTTGTTTCCGAATCCCATTCTATTTGAGCTTATTTTATTCTTAAAGATTCTAAGTGACTCAAGATTTAAGACTATGACAAATTGTGTACAGATTAACATGCTCAAATTAATTTCTTGATGGACTTAAATATGAAATTTGACTGAAAACTTTTACTAACACACACTTTTAAGTGTTCACTTCCCCTCATTCAAAATAATATATATTATTGGGAATACATATATATTACTGTGGGAGTCTACCACCTTACAGTGCTTGGCCGGCTTCTTTCAAATCCTGTGTAATTCTGGCATTCTTGTTACTTAGTTCCAACAGCCGTTCACCTGTGGACCTTCCTCTACATCGATGCCTCAACTCATAGCATATAAAATTAAGAATTTGTTCCAAGAATTTCATTCCAGTCTCTAAGGAACAGATCTAATTTCAAATTATTCTTACGTTCTTTTCACCTAGCTGAAGTAAGATCCAGAGATTTGAAAACATGGGTCAATTATGAACTAGACAAAATAATATAGTAACAAAGTGAAAAAGAAATCAATGTATGCTACTTGTTTCTAGATTTTTGGTGTTTTAATTTTTTCCTAACCCATGTCTTTGACATGCCCTTAATAAACCATGAAGAAAAAAAAAAACCTGTTACCTCCCAGAGAGCTTAAGTGGAAAAACATACATATCCTTACCAAAGAAAATCGTGACTTAATTAAACATAATTGACCCTTTTAATGTACATTTTAGAGGATAAGTGGAACACACTGAATACTTACTTATTGACACCATATGGTACTTCCTCACAGTGATATCCAAATTATGTAGAACAAGATCAATAAAACTAAACAGCTCATCAAATGGCCTCCTAGTCTAAGATGCTGTTGGTTTCATTTAGGAAGCTTTGGGATTCCTCACTGGACCTTAAAGTATTTTATATACTATCTCATTCAAAGCTTGCCACTTATCTGGTAAAAATAACTTGCAACAATTATCAGCAATTTAAAAATGCAACTGTCATTTTGTTAATTTATCACCATTTATTAGTTTGTTAAATAGACTTGAGAAACTGTACAACTACTGCTCTGTTTTGTACTTAAGCTGTTTTGTACTTAAACACCAAGACATCGGCTCTCAGATAATGGATGTGCACTGTCATAGTAGTCTGATTTGCAAGCAGATAAGTGCCTCTATGTAGAATATGGGCAGGGACTAAATGTTTAGGAGGGACTATGGGTAGCTGGTAACATGCCGAGATCCTCCAAGCTTGGCATGATTAGGCTCTGATTGCAAAGTAAAAAGAACTGTAGTCACCAGTTAAAGCTCAGAAGGTAACAGTGTGACCATAAACTCACAGACCATACCTCCTTAGCTGTAAAAACAAGTGGCAGCAACAAAAATATGTCATTGCCCTTACATTCCTCTACTGTCCAGTCACTGGTTTTATATGCATTACTCTGGAAAGGGATTTAGTCTGCATGGGATTCCAGGCAACCACACTAGTGACAGTACTGCTGAGTGAATGGACTAAAGGCAGAGAACTTCCCAAAGACTAGAAGACTGTCCATACAACAGGGATAGAAAAACAGCAAGCATGAAGAAGATCTTTTATCACAAAGAAGCAAAACTTCCAAGTGACACAGAGCATACTGAAAATATGAGAAAATCAAGATTCATTGCATTTGAATATATGCAAGATATGCATACATTCAATGGTGCACATTATATTCCATGGCTTGTATGGTAAGCACAAATAGATGCTATTCAGTTACTACAGTTTTTAATTTCCAAAGTGGTATAGGCCACTATAAATGCTGTATCATTAGTATTACTGTAATGTATCACAAATCATTTTATGTTCTTATACATTATAGTCTGTATTATGTATTTCTAAATATTAAACTTTCTAAAGACTATTTATACAATATAATTTTATGTCAAAATGATACAAGCTAAAATCATCTGAGAGGATGGAAGCTCAATTAAGAAAATACCTCCATAAGATCTGTAGGCAAGCCTGGAAAGTAGTTTCTTAATTAGTAATTGATGAGGGAGGGCCCAGCCCATTGTGAGTGGTGTCATCACT
Organism: Pachyuromys duprasi; assembly: GCA_028658305.1. NCBI lineage: Eukaryota > Metazoa > Chordata > Mammalia > Rodentia > Muridae > Pachyuromys > Pachyuromys duprasi. Next base: position 2,415,492 of record CM053763.1, read on the forward strand.
GGGCTGATGGTCCTCAGTTCTATAACTAAGATACGATCCATGGGAGGAGAAGAAAAAAAACAAAACAAACAAAAAAGATTCATTTTAAAAAATCTTATCTGCTATTCCTAATTATCTGAGAAAGCGCCAGATTGATTTCCAAAGTGGTTGTACAAGTTTACATTCCCACCCAGCAATGGAGGAGGGTTCCTCTTTCTCCACATCCTCTCCAGCATGTGTTGTCACTTGAGTTACTCATCTTAGCAATTCTGATGGATGTCAGGAGAAATCTCAGGGTCATTTTGATTTGCATCTCTTTGATGGCTAAGGACTTTGAGCATCTCTTTAAGCATTTCTCTGCCATTTTATATTCCTCTACAGAAAATTCTGTTTAGCTCCATAGCCCATATTTTAATTGGATTGCTTGATTTGTTTCTTTTTAACTTCCTTAGTTCTTTATATATTCTGGATATCAGCCCTCTGTCAGATATAGGGTTGGTGAAGATCCTTTCCCAGTCTGTAGGCTGTCATTTTGTTCTGAGAACAGTGTCTTTTGTTTTACAGACGATTTTCAGTTTCATGAGGTCCCATTTATTGATTGTTGATCTTAGAGTCTGTACTGTTGGTGTTCTGATCTGGAAATTGTCCTCTGTGCCAATGAGTTCTAGTTTCGCCCCCACTTTTTCTTCTAGCCGATTTAGTGTGTCTGGTTTTATGTTGAGGTCTTTGATCCACTTGGACTTAAGTTTGTGCAGGGTGAAAAACATGGATCTATTTTCATTTTTCTGCATGTAGACATCCAGTTGGACCAGCACCATTTGTTGAAGATGCTGTCTTTTTTTTATTGAATGGTTTTGGCTTCTTTGTCACAAATCAAGTATTCATAGGTGTGTGGGTTTATTTCTGGGTCTTCTATTCAGTTCCATTGATCCTCCTTTCTGTTTCTATGCCAATACCATGCAGTTTTCATACTATTGCTCTGTAGTATAGCTTGAGGTCAAGGATGGAAATATCTCCAGATGATCTTTGTACAGGATAGTTTTGGAAGTTCTGGGTTTTTTGTTTCTCCCTGGGTAAGACGACCAACTCTCAATTAGAAAGACAAATGGGATGGACATTGGATGTAGGAGAAAATGAATAACAGGACAGGAGCCTACCACTGAGGGACTCTGAAAGACTCTTCCTAGCAGTGTATCAAGATATGCTGCAACTCATAACCAAATGTTTGGCAGAGTACAAAGAATCATATGAAAGTAGGGGGAGTTAGTATGACTTGGAGAGGACAGGAGCTCAATAAGGACCAAATATATCTGGGTACAGGGGTCTTTTGAGAGACTGTATCTCCAATCAAAGACCATATATGGATATAACGTAGAACCTCTGCTCAGATGTAGCCCATGGTAGCTCAGTATCCAAGTGGGTACTCAAGTAAGGGGAACAGGGACTATTTCTGACATGAATTCAATGGTTGGCTCTTTGACCTTCCCTCTGCCCCCCTCCCCCCCCGAGGGAGGAGCAGCCCTGCTAGGCCACAGAGGAGAACTTTGCAGCCAGGCCCAAAGATACCATAAGCTAGGGTCAGGGGAGGTCATCCCCTATCAGTGGATTTGGAAAGTGTTAGGGAAAAGATGAGGGAGGAAGGGTGGGATTGGGAGCGAATGAGACAGCGGAATACAAAGTTAATACATTGAAACTAATATTAAAAAAATAAAAATTTAAAATATCTTATCTGCTTTTTCATGTTTTAAAGGACATTTTTATTTTAAATTTTAACAACACATATGTATTACATATAATATACATACATATATTCAAACTGCTAAAATGTAAAATATAGAAAATTAATTTTTCTTATACTTTGGTAAGCAAAAGCTTTCTTATATTAAACTATGAGTATATTTTGGAGTAGCATGACAAAATTTAAATTATTTCCCTTTCATTGCTTTGTTTTTGTTTTGTTTTGTTTTTAATCTCAGCCAGAGATGGTTGCTCAGAAGCCAGTTATTCCAACACTTATAAGAATGACACATAAGAACTACCATCAGTTTGAGATCAACCTGGATCATCCATGAATTTCTGTACAGCTTCAGCTACAGAGTGAAGCCCTGAATATTTTTAAAAAGTGAAATAATAGAATGTTGTTTTTGTTGGTGTTAATTTTTCTACCAAATGATGAGCTTCATAAAGATACTTTTATGTTCTCTCACCCTACCTAGCTTTGGTCCCATTCTTTTGACAGATATTCTACGTTCATATAACATGTGGAAATTATCTTATTAATACATTTAATGTATGAACCATACATTAAAAATATGTAATCTGTCTTTTTAGTCCAAGGTTGCACAATATGATGCTTCCTGTTGCATCTATTTCCTGAACATAAAATTTCACTCTTCTTGTAGCTGATAAGCATGTACATGAAAGTGTCTCTGTGCTATGATGGCTGAAATTCCATTGTGTGTATCTATATTTATATGTATTATAGTTTTTAAGGAACTCATTAATTAACATAAAGACTAGACTAATTGATATTCCCACTATCAATAATCAGCCCCCTCCTCCCCCTCCATATTACTAGTGTTTATTGTTACTTATTTTAATGAATGACATCCCAATTTGTATGGGAAAAAATCTCAATGTAGATTTGATTGATAAGGATGCTGAACATTGTTTTCTGATGATTTTATTTTATTTTATAAGAGCTGTCCATTGAATTTGTTCATTGACTTATTGATGCATGGAATGATTTGGTCCAGATTTTTAGTTCTCTATGACTGGTAGATATCAGTTCTCTGTCATATGTACAAGTTGTAAACTTTTCTCTGATCCAATAGTCAGTTTCCTTACTTAGTTATTTTCCTTGCTGCAAAGAAGTGTGTATATTTTATCTAATCCCATTTGGCATTTGGCATTCTCTCTGAGCTACTAATCCTTTCTAAAAACTCCTTACTTATGCCTACAACTTCAACTGTTTCCTGGTGTGTGTGTGTGTATGGGTTTTTTCCTCTTCTAGTTTCTGAGAGCTCAGCTCTTGCATTAAAGTCTTTGATTTATTCTGAATTAGATTTAGAAAAGTCTTGGCGGGGGGCGAGGGGAACAAAAATCTGCTTTGAGTCTTCTTTGTGTAGTTTCAGGTTTCCTAGCACCATTTGCTGAAGAGTTTGCCTTCCTCCAAAGCACTTTTTTTAAAATTCCTCTTCATATTGTTTTGTGTTTGTAAGTGTGAAGTATGTATGGATGCATGTCAGCGTAGGTGCATGCTCACATGTGGGCATATGTGAAAGACAGTGGTTAAAGTTGAATGGTTATTGCAGTTATGTCTGGATCTTCTATTCAGTCCCACTGGACTTGTGTCTTTTTTTGGCTCTACCATACTGTTCTATCCTTTGTCTCAGCAGCAAAATTTGGAATCACTTAATGTGATACCTCATGTGCCACACAGAATGCTTTGGATCTTTGGGGTCTGCTGCACTTCCACATAGATTCTTTTTATTTTTATTAATTACAGTTTATTCACTTTGCATGCCAGTTGTAGCCCCCCTCCCTCAACCCCTTCCAATCCCACCCTCTTCTCCTATGCCCCTCCCCAGTCCAATGATAGGGGAGGTACTCCTCCCCTTCCATCTGACCCTAGTCTATCAGGTCTCACCATGACTGGATTCTTTGTCTTCCTCTGAGGACCAGTAAGTCTGTTCCCTCCTCACGTGGAGGTGATCAAAGAGCCAGCCCATGAGTTCATGTCAGAGACAGTCCCTGTTCCTATTATTGGGGAACCCTCTTGGACACTGAGCTGCCATGGGCTACCTCTCTGCAGGGGTTCTATGTTATCTCCATACATGGTCCTTGCTTGAAATATCAGTCTCAGAAAAGACCCCTGTGTCCAGATTTTTTGGTTATTTTGCTCTCCTTGTGGTTCTCCTGGTCCCTTCAGGTCTTTCTATCCCCACCTTCTTTCATAAGATTCCCTGAACTCTGCCCAAAGATTGGCCATGAATCTCAGCATATGTTTTGATACCCTGCTGGGTGGAGTCTTTCAGAGACCCTCTGTGATAGGCTCCTGTCCTATTCTTTATTTTTCTCAGTTGAGGAATGAATACAGAAATTGTGGTACATTTATACAATGGAATACCACTCAGCAATTAAAAAAAAAAAAAGAAATCATGAAATTTACAGGCAAATGGTGGAATCTAGCAAAGATCATCCTGAGTGTGGTATCTCAGAAGCAGAAAGACACACATGGTACATACTCACTTATAAGTTGATATTAGACATATAATATACGATAATCATACTAAAATCTGTACACCTAAGGAAGCTAATCAAAAAGGAAAACCCTGGGTAAGATGCTCAATCTTTATTCAGAAAGGCAAATAAGATGGGCATCGCAAGAAGGAGAAATCAGGGAACAGGACAGGAGCCTATCCACATAGACTTTATAATTTTCTTTTTCCTGTCTGTTTGAATAATGCGTTGAGATTTTGGGTGATTAATGTATTAAAGCTACAGAATGCTTTTTGATAATGTCACCAGTTAGTATGTTTTTCAATTTTTAACTCAGCCTTTTATTCAATATCTTTTAATACCTTGCTTATGTTTCTAACATATATTTTCTTGAAGTTACTATGAGAGAAATGATTTTCTGGTTTCTTTTTCAGCATATTCGTTATCATTATATAAGAAAGCTGGTGTTTTATGTTCGTTGATTTTGTATCCTGTTACTCTGTGTTTAACAGTCCTAACAATTTCCTTAAAACATCAGTATCTCTTCAGGGTAGGATTATATTCTCTGCAAGTAGGAATAATTTCATTTCTTCCATTCATATTTGTATTCATTTTATTTTTTAACTCTTATTGCTGTAGTAATGTAAACTGCAAAATATGCTGAACAAGAGCGAAAAGATGAAAGCTCTTGTCACTCATGTTTTTTGAGAATATGTTGAATTTTTCAAATTTTGTATTATGTGGACAAATGATGACCTTCATTAAAAAGTATTTTGTACATCAATTAATAACAATATATGTGTTATATATATATATATATATATATATATATATATATATATCACAGGTATGCATTGCACAATGCACTTTTATATTATACCTATTCATGTATTCATGGAGCCAGCTTGGCTGTGGAGAATACGTTTTCTTTTACTTGATTGTTTTTGTTTTTTGAGTCAGAGTTTCTCTGTGTAGTCCCGGCAGTTCTGAAACTCACTGTGTAGACCAGGCTGGCCTTGAACACACACCTGCCTCTGCTCCAGAGAACTGGAATTAAAGGTCTGTGCCACCACTGCCTGGCATGAGAAGAATTTTTAAGGGATTTTTAAAAACTCAGTTTGAGAATATTTTATAGAGAAATTGAACATTCATGGTCATCATGGGGAAATGCCTACCATTTAATTTATTTTTGGATATAACTTTATTTGGCTTTCATATCAGAGCAACGCTTGATTTATAAATTGGACTTGTTAGCATTCCTTTCTTTTCTAATTTAAATCTTTAAAACTGATGTTTTATTTTAATGATAATAATTGGATTTTATCATGACAATTTTCTTTTTTAATATTTAATTAAATTTTTACTTTTTTACATCAATTACATTTTATTCACCTTGTATCCCAGCTGTAACCTTCTCCCTCACTCCTTCCCAATCCCACCCTTCCTTCCTCATCTCCTCCCATGTCCCTCCTCAAGTCCGTTGATAGGAGAGGTCCTTTCTCCCCCTCCATCTGACTGCAGTCCATTAGGTCTCCTCAGGACTGGCTGCACTGTCCTCCTCCTAGGTCTGCCTGGCAAGGCTGCTTCTCCCTTGGGGGTGGGGGTGGTCATAGAGCCAGCCCCTGAGTTCATGTCAGAGACAGTTCCTGTTTCCCTCACTAGAGAACCCTCTTGGAAAATGAGCTTCTGGTTTACTTTATTACTATTATTATTACTGTTATTTTCAACAAAATCAGTTTCTGTGTTTTCTCTTTACTCTGTTCACCCTCACTGCCCCTCCCTCCTCTGTCCTTGTCCACCTCTGGTAACCTCCTTTCTGTTTTCATGTCACAGAGGCTTTTTCCTCTCTCCTCTTTCTGTTTCTTTTTCTTCTTGTATAATCTTTTACCTTGATTCATATTCTATTGCTAATTTTATGGTTCTTCATTTATACTCATTCAAATGTTATGTTAGGATTTCTACAAGTAATTTTTGTCTGAGTCTAGGTCACCTGATTTAACATTTTGTTTTCTACAACAATTTATTTTCCTGAAATTTCATAATTTCAATTATTTTAACAGATGTATATAACTTCATTTTGTATGCATTTCATGGTTACATTATCTTTTCTTCTGTAGATGGGCATCTAAGGTGGTCCCATTTCCTTGCTAATATAAATAATGGTTAGAGGTACACTGGTATTCATCATTCTTCATAGGTATAGTGAAACTTAGTAATGAATCTTGTAAATTATTCTTATCAATTTTCTGAATTATATTACTGATTCAAACTCATTGGTCAGTGTATAAGTGTTTAAATTGGTTATGTACTCTTGGGTTAATTTTTCTATGTCATATGTGCTCAGAAATATCTCTATTTCTTTTCTTTTCTACTTCATTAGTTTTGAGACAAAATATCATATATTTCAAGCTACCCTTGAGTTTACTGTGTAGCCTAAAAGACATTGTACTTCTAACCTTGTCCATCCAGTTTCTCATGAAATGTTTCCATTCTAAACACAATTCTTGCTTCTCCACGTTCCCTGCTCTTTTCTAATAAAATAGAGATAATTTTAATTTTGTGCCTCTACAGTTTCTTTCTTGATCTGGAATATTCTAGCTCATTCTTGGTTGGTTTCAGACAAAAGGCTGGGATGTTTGTTTCCAGACATCCCAGTCTCTACCTGCTGCAAGGTACTGCTGGCATAACACACCCCTATCCTGCGTTTCCCTTCCCCCTTCACTATATAATCCAGACATTTTGGGTTCCTCTTCTCTCTTCTCTTGCTCACTCTCTTCATTCTTTTTGCACTTTCCTCTCCTTTTCTTCTCTCTCTGAGAGAAACTCACTCTCTCCCTCCCTCCTTTCCTCCCCCTGCATGACCACTTCCAATAAACCTGCATTTACATTAAAACTTTGTCTTGCCAGTAGCCCATTCTGATGTTTCAATCAATTCTTCACTTCTTAAAGTAGCACAGCTGATGCACTAAGCACCAGCATCACCCCTGTTTTCTGTCTGGGATTATCATTCATTCTCTCAGAAAAGAGAATGAAGATTGAGAGTTTTCTGATTTTCTTTTTTCTTTTAATCTCTTATACATTACATCCTGACCAGAGATTCTTCTCTGTACACTCCTCCATGTCCCTCTTTCTACCTGCCTCTCCTATAGATCAACTCCTCCTCTATTTTCTTTCAAAACAAGGCAGACCTCCAGAGATATAAACCAATATAAACCTAACATGGTCTAACAAAATACAATAGTCTTAGGCACAAAACCTCATATAAAGGCTGGACAAGGCAACACAGTAGGAGGAAAATAACTCCAAAAACAGGCAAAATAGTCAGAGATACTCTCCAATACCTCTGTTGACAGTCTCACTAGAACACCAACCTACACAAACATAATATATATGCAGAGGATATAGCTCAGACCCATACATGATATGTGTTTGTATTTTTAGCCTCTCTGAATCCATATGTACCCTGCTTACTGGGTTCTGTGGGTTGTGTTCCCTACCTCTCTGTCTAATATAATCTTTTCTCACCCTTTCTGAATCTGCTTCCAGTTTCTGAATAACACCCTCTAATGACAATTGCCCTAGAAACTGGTCTATAAGTATAGCAGAATACCATTAGAAATAATTTTATTGGCTATTTTAAATATATATATATATATATATATATATATATATGTTATTTATTCCTGAGTTCTGTTCTGGGTCTCTGGGCTGAAATCAATAAATTAGAAACAAGTAAAACAATTCAAAGAATCAATGAAACCAAGAGCTGGTTATTTGAGAAAATCAACAAGATAAACAAACCCTTAGCCAAACTAACTAAAAGGCAGAGAGAAACTATCCAAATCAGCAAAATCAGTAATAAAAAGGAGGACAAAACAACAGACATTAAGGAAATCCAATCATTACTTACTTAATACAAAAGCATATATGCTACAGAATTTGAAAATCTAAATGAAATGGACAATTTTCCTGATATATTCCACTTACCAAACTTAAATCAAGATCAGGTGGAAAGACTGAATAGTCCTATATCCCCCAAGGAAATAGAAGCAGTTGTCAAAAGTCTCCTTTCCAAAATAATCACAGAGCCAGATGGTTTCAGCACAGAATTCTACCAGACCTTCAAAGAACAGCTAACTCCAATTCTCTTCAAACTATTCCACAAAATAGAAACAGAAGGAACATTAACAAACTCATTCCATGAAAAAACAGTCACTTTGATACCTAAGACCCAACAAAAGAAGAGAACTTCAGACCTATCTCTCTTATAAATATTGATGCAAAAATATTCAATAAAATACTGGCAAACCAAATCCAAGAACATGTAAAAGATATCATCTACCATGACCAAGTAGGCTTCATCCCAGGCATGCAGGGGTGGTTCAGTATATGGAAATTCTTCAATGTAATCCACCATATAAACAATCTGAAGGAGAAAAGCCACATGATCATCACCTTAGATGCCAAAAAAGCATTTGACAAAATCCAATGCCCATTCATGTTTAAAGTCTTGGAGAGAAAGGGATACAAGGCACATACCTAAACATAGTAAAGACAATATAGAGCAAGACTATAGCCAACATCAAACTAAATGGAAAGAAACTTAAATCAATCCCACTGAAATCAGGGAAAAGGCAAGGCTGCCCTCTCCATATCTCTTCAACATAGTACTTGAAATCCTAGCTAGAGCAATAAGACAACTAAAGGAGAACAAGGGGATATGAATCAGAAAGGAAGAAGGCAAAGTATCACTGTGTGCAAATGATTTGATAGTATAAATTAGTGACCCCAAAAATTCACACAGAGAACTCCTTCAGCTGATAAACACATTCAATAAAGTCGCTTGATATAAAATTAACTCAAAAAAAATTCAAAGCCCTCCTGTACTCCTGTATTCCAAAGACCAAGGGCCTGGAAAGAAATTAAGGAAATAACACCCTTAACAATAGCCACTAATAATATTAAGTACCTTGGTGTGACTCTAATTAAGCAAATGAAAGCCTGGTTCAAAAAAATTCAAGTCTTTGAATACAGAAATTGAAGAAGATATCAGAAGATGGAAAGATCTCCTGTGCTTGTGGATTAGAAGATTAACGTAGAGAAAATGTCCATCCTGCCAAAAGCAATCTACAGATTTAATACAGTTCCCATCAAAATACCAATACAATTCTTTACAGACTTTGAATGAAAAATTCTCAACTACATGTGGAAAAACAAAAAACCCAGGATGGCCCAATTGATCCAGTGCAACAACAGATTGTATGGAGGTATCTCCATCCCTGATCTCAGGCTGTACTACAGAGCAATAGTAATAAAAACTGCATGGTACTGACATAGAAACAGAATGGTAGATCAATGGAATCAAATAGAAGACCCAGTAATAAACCTACACACCTACAGATACTTGATTTTGACAAAGAAGCTAAAACCATACAATGGATAAAAAAAGACAGCATCTTCACCAAATGGTGCTGGTCCAACTGGATGTCTACATGCAGAAAAATGAAAATAGATCCATATTTATCACCCTGCACAAAACTAAAGTCCAAATGGATCCAAGACCTAAACACAAAACCAAGACACACAAAGTCTGTTAGAAGAAAAACTGGGAAGAGCCTAGAACTCATTGGCACAGAGGACAATTTCCGGATCAGAACACCAACAGCACAGGCTATAACATCAACAATAAATAAATGGGACCTCATTTAACTGAAAAGCTTCTGTAGAGCAAAGGACACTGTTGTCAGAATAAAACATCAGCCTACAGACTGGGAAAAGATCGTTACCAACCCTATATCTGACAGAGGGCTAATATCCAGTATATATAAAGAACTCAAGAAGTTAAAAAGCAAGAAACCAAGTAATCCAATTAAAAAATGGGGTATGGAACTAAAAAGAGAGCTGACTGTAGAGGATTATAGAATGGCAGAAAAACACTTAAAGAAATGTTCAACGTCCTTAGCCATCAGGGAGATGCAAATCAAAACGACTCTGAGATTTCACCTTACATCCATCAGAATGGATAAAATAAAAAACTCAAGTGACCATACATGCTAGAGAGAAGGTGAAGAAAGGGTGACCTCCTCCTCCATTGCTGGTGGGAATGTAACCTTGTACAACCACTTTGGAAATCAGTCTGGCACTTTCTCAGACAATTAGGAATATTGCTTACTCAAACCCAGCTATACCACTCCTAGGCATATATCCAAATTATGCTCAAGTACACAAAAAGGACATTTGCTCTTCCGTGTTCATAGCATCTTTATTTGTAAAAGCCAGAAGCTAGAAACAATCCAGATGTCCCTCAACAGAAGAATGGATACCGAAAATGTGGTACATTTTCACAATGGAATACTTCTCAGCAATTGAAAACAAGGAAATAATGAAATTTGCAGGCAAATTGTGAGATCTAGAAAAGATTATTCTGAGTAGGGTATCTAGGAAGCAGAAAGACACACATGGTATATACTCACTTATAAGTGGATATTAGACATATAATATTGGATAAACATACTAAAATTTGTACACCTAAAGAAGCTAAGCAAGAAGGAGGACCATGAGTAAGATGATCAATCCTCATTCAAAAAGACAAACACGATGGACATTGGAAGAAGGAAAAAACAAGAAACAGGACAGGAACCTACCATAGAGGGCCTTTGAAAAACTTTACCCAGCAGTGAATCAAAGTAGATGCTGAGACTCATAGCCAAACTTTGGGCAGAGTGCAGGGGATCTTTTTGTTGTTGTTGTTGTTTTGTTTCTTTTGCAGGGAATCTTATGAAAGAAGGGGAGGATAGTAAGACCTGGAGACCATAGGGGCTACACAAGGAGAACAACAGAACCAAAAAAATCTGGGCACAGAAGTCTCTTCTGGGACTGATACTCCAACCAAGAACCATTCATGGATATAACCTAGAACCCCTGCTCAGATGTAGCCCACGGCAGATAAGTCTCCAAGCTGTTTACTCTATTAAGGGGAACAGGGACTGTCTCTGACATGAACTAATTTGATGGCTCTTTGATCACCTACCCCCGGAAGGGGTAGCAGCCTTGCCAGGCCACAGAGGAGGACAATGCAGCAGTCCTGTTCAGACCTTATAAGCTAGGGTCAGATGGAATGGCAGGATAACCTCAGTTATCAGTGGACTGGGAGATTGGCATGGGGGAGATGAGGAAAGGACGCAGGATTGGGGAGAATGAGGAAGGGTCTACAGCTGGGTTACAAAGTGAATAAACTGTAATTAACATATAAAATATTTTTAAGAAAGAAAGAAATAATTTTATTGGCTTTTAAATTTATAAATAAATAAATAAATTATTCCTCAGTTCTCTTCTGGGTGTCTATGCTGTCCTGCCTCTTGTTCCTGGACATTCAGGCAATGACAGACATAGGCTTACTCTAGTGGCATGATTATAATCATGTACAAAAATTAGTCAACTACTTTTGGGATAGACAAAAATATTTAGAAAATGCATCACAATTATCAAGATGCAGCAAATCAATAGTTTTTAAATTATACTAATTCTGTGTAAAATTTAATAGGATACTTTGTACATATATACATATATTCATGTGAAATAATTAATGAATTAGGAGTATGATTTTGAAAGAGTGCATGAATGTTGAAGTATTTGAAGAGTAAGTTGAAGAATATGTTGAAGTATTTGGAGAGAGGAAAGGAAATGATGAAATTGTAATGTCAAAAAAATAAAGAAAAAAACCATGTACTTATATGAAGTTGAAATTCATCATGTAGACTAAAAACTACTATTTTAATTTCAGCAAGAAAGATGAAAATACAAAATTAGTTGTTTGTGGATTCTTACCATGCATGTTTATGACTATATTATGTTCATTCCATATATCACACATCCTTCTTGTATATTTCATCCTATATCTGTATCCTTGAGAATTATACTTTCTGATAGTTAGCCTTCATTTTCAATTTGATAAAAATTTATCATAACCTGCAAGTACTTCTTTCAGCTATGAGTTTCTGCCTCAGCAGACTATACCTGGATCTGTAACCTGAAACATGCTCTTCCTTCCTTAGATGCTTTAAACAAAATAGACTATCACAGCAAGAGAAAAAAGAAATCAAGATACGCATAAGTTAAGGGAATTTATGGTATATTTGTGGTATATTGAAGGGTAGATTTTAAACATATTTTCTCAAAATATACTAGGAGTTTGAATTTGGAAGGGTTGACCTTTATCGCAGTATGCATTAATGTTGCAATCCCCCGTTATGCTGTCTTTGAAAGCTCCAGCACATGTCACTTATTCATCAGGTTATCGATATCCATCTCACAGAAGGTTCAGGCGTTTGCTGCTTCTAGTGCCTGATGAGAACACTGCACTCATGTTCTTACTAACAGTAACAGCTCTCTGTTTATGATGCTCACAGTAAGAGCCAGGTACTCGATGAACCTATTGTACACATTAGCTGTGTCAGTATCTGAAGCACCCCTTCATCAAGTGATAGTTACTAGGTGCTTGAACCTATTCAGAGATCAGTGCATGAGTACTTAATAACAAATATATTGAGGTCTCAACTAAGGCTTTCACAGGGCGTGCATTGCCAAAGATTGTTCTTTAGCAGTGTGCTCTTCACAAAAATGTACTTATCATTCACCATGAAGTACTTGAATCTTCCTCAAATTCTGACTTTTCTTTCATTTTTATCTATTCTTATCTCACATATTACATCTGGGCCACAGTTTCCCCTCCCTCTTCTCTTCTCATACTCTCTCTCCCATTCTTCCTCTGAACCACTCTCCGTTCTCTTCAGAAATAGATGTCCCAGGGATGTCAACCAAATAAGGCATATCAAATTAGAATAAGACCAGACACTTTCCTTCTCATTATAGCTGGAGGTGGCAACCCAGTAGGAGGTAAACGGTACCAAAGGCAGGCAGATGAGTCAGACAGGTTCTGCTCCCACTCTTAGGATTCCTACAAGAACACTATGCTATCCAACCATGATGTGTTGACAGAGGACCTAGGTCAGACCCACACAGGCTCCTTGATTGTCAGTTCAGGCTCTTTGATCCCCTGTAATCTTTAGTACATCGATTCTGTAGCCTGTTTCAGTTGTGGTACCCTTAACTCCCCTGGCTCCTATCAACGGTCTATACCCTCTTTCATGGTTTGCCCCAGCTCTAACTGAAGTGTGACTAGGGTCTCTGCACCTGTTCCTGGAAGTTGCTGGAGGACGCCACCTTGAGGAAAATTATGCTAGGCTCCCTCATCTATGAGTTGTTTTTGTTTGTTTGCTTGTTTGCTTTTTGCCGGTGGTTTTTGTTTCTATATTGATCTCTGGACTATCTAGACTCTGGCTACTGGCACTCCAGATAGTGTCAAGGTGTGGGCTCCCTCTCCTAGAATGGGTCTCCTAGTTTGACCAGACATTGGTTGGACGCTCCCACAAGTTTGGGGCTGCCTTTACTCTAGCACATCTTTCAAGAACAAATTGTTGGTCACACATTTTGTGACTAGGTTGGTGCCCCAGTCCCTCCACTGGAAGCTTTACCTAATTAGAGAATATGGCCCATCCAGGCTCCCCATTTTGAGGAGTCTCTATTAGCATAACCCTTCTGGAGTCTTGGAAGTTTCCATTACAGGTTTCTACCTTGTTCGGAAAATGCACTCCACCCCTCCACCCCAATCCAGTCATATCTCACAGTATTTTCTCCTTTCATGCCCTGCCTGATTTCTACAGTTCCCATCCTCATTAGTTCCCGGCCCACAGAGGAAATCTATTCTATTTCCCTTTCTCAGAGAGATCCGTGCATCCCTTTCTGGAGTACTCCCTGTTACCCTTTCTAGGCCTGTGCATTGTCACATGATTATCCTGTACTTCACGGCTACTATCTAATTATAAGTGCATACATAGCATGTATATCTTTCTGGGACTAGGTTACTTCACTCAGGAACATTTCTTTCCAGTTCCATCCTTTTGTTGGCAAATTGATGATTTTTTTAACAGCTGAGTAATAGTCCATTATATATAAATATATCACATTTTCTTTAACCATTCCTCCACTGAGGGACATGACATCTGGATTGTTGCCAGCTTCTGGTTACCATGAATAAGGCTGCTATGAGCATAGTTCAATGTCTCTGTGGGAGGATAAAGAGTGTTCTGAATATATGCCCAGAAGCAGTATAGCTGGGTCTTGAGGAAGATTTATTCTAAATTTTCCCAGAAACTGAGAAATTGATTTTCTGAGTGGCTCTCCAAACTTGCACTCCCACATGCAGTAGAGGACTGTTCTTGTGGCTCCACATCCTCACCAGCCTGAGCTGTCACTTCTGTTTTTATCTTAGCCATTCCAAGATAAAAATGCAAGCTATAATATGAAAGTCATTTTGATTTACATTTCCCTTATCACTAAGGATATTGAGCATGACTTAACTGGTTTCTGGGTTGGTATTTTTCTTTTGCCATTTGAGATAATAATTCTCTCTTAATATTTCTCTGTTTAGATATGTATACCATTTTAATTGGATTATCTCGTTTGCTGATGTCTCCTTTCTTGTGTTCTTTCCATATTTGGGATAATAGCCCTCTATTAGATACAGTCAGTGAAAATCTTTTTTTCAGTTTGTAGGCTGCCATTTTTTTTCTATTGACACTGTCCTTTTCCTTACAAAAGCTGTTCAGTTTTATAAGGTTCCATTTATTAATTGTTAATCTCAGTGCCTATGCTATTGATGTTCTGTTCAAGAAGTAGTCTCTCTGTGCCAATGTGTACAAAACTATTTCCCACTTTCTCTTCTATAAGGTTCAGTGTATCCAGTTTTATTTCGAGGTCTTTATATGAACTTGAATTTGTGCAGAGTAATAGATACTAATTTGTTTGCATTATTCTACATGAAGACATCACTTAGTCCAGCACCGTTTGTTAAATATACTTTTTCCCCCCCTTTCACTGCATGTTTCTGGTTTCTTTATAAAAATGTAGGTGTCTATAGGTGTGTCGATTTACTTTATGTCTGGGTTTTTTGTTTCTATTACTTTGATTAGTCTGCCTGTTTTTATGCCAGTAACATGTGGGATTTATTATCATAGCTCTGCAACGCACCCTGAAATCAGGAATGAAGATACCTCCAGATCTTTTACTGTGCAGGATTGTTTTGGCTATCCTTATTTAACATTTTTCTCCATATAAAGTTGAGTATCATTCTCTCAATATCTGTGAGGACTATGTTATACTTTTGATGGGGGTTTCACTGAATCTGTGGTTTGATTTTGGTAGTATTTCTATTTTTCCTATATTAATCCTACCAATTCATGAGCATGGGAGATCTTTCCATCTTATGATAGCTTCTTAAATTCCTTTTTCCAAAGACTTGAGGTTCTTCCCATACAGGTGTTTCACTTACTTGGTTACAGTTGTCCCCAAGATTTCTTTCTCAGACCATTTGTCATTTGTTTTTAGGAGGGCTAAAATTTTTTTAAGTAAGCTTTGTATCCAGCCATTTCACTGAAGGTGTTCTTCAGCTGTAGGAATTCCATGGTAGAAATTTTGGGGGGTTGCTTTTGTGTACTATTATAGCAACTGCAAAAAGTAATAGTTTGACCTTTTCTTTTCCAATTTGTATTTCATGATCTCTTTTAGTTGTCTTATTGTTCTTGCTAGAATTTCAAGTACCATGTTGAATAGACATGGAGAAGACACTTGTCTTGTGCCTGATTTTTAGCAGAATTATTTGAGTTTCTCTCCATTTCATTTGATGTTGACTATAGGCTTGTTGTATATTGCCTTTATTATGTTTGCATATGTTCCTTGTACACATAATCTCTCTAAGACCTATCATGAAGTGCCATTGGATTTTGTCAAAGGCTTTTTCAGCATCTAATGAGATGATGATGTGATTTAAACAAAATTCAGTTCATTTATTATAGTGGATTACATTGACAGATTTTTGTATGCTGAATCATTGCTGAATAACTGGGATGAATTCTGCTTGACCATAATGAATGATATTTTTTGATGTGTTCTTAAATTTGGTTTGTGAGCATTTTTGAATATTTTTGCATCTATGTTGTTGAAATTCAACTTTTTCTGTGTTAGTCTGATAGGATGCAGGGGATTATTTTATTTATTTATTTATTTATTTATTTATTTATTTATTTATTTATTTATCTGTTGAGACATGCAACATGACCCAGTATGTAGTCATAATTTGAGAATGTTCTATGAGGTGCTGAGAAGAAGGTGTATTCTTGTGTTTGCGTGAAGTTTTCAGTATATATCTTTTAGGTCTACTTCATCCATAAGGTGTGTTAGCTCCAGTATTTCTCTGTGTAATTTTTGTCTGAATGACCTATTCAGTGGTGAGAGAGGGATATTGAAATTATCCTGCTATTAATGTTTAAGGGTCACTGTGTAATTCAGCTTTAGTATAGTTTCCTTTATAATCTTGAATGACCTTGCGTTTGGGTCATAAATGTTGAGAATTGGAAAATCACATTGGTTGATTTTTCCATTGATGAGTATGAAGTGTTCTCCATATCTTTTGTTTAACTTTGAAGTCCTATTTTGTTAGATATTAAAATGGATACACCAGCTTATTTTTAGTTCCATTTGCTTGGAAAATCTTTTTCAACCCTTTACACTGAAGTAATCTTTGTTGCTAAGTTGTGTTTCTTTTATGCAGCAGAACTATGTATTCTGTTTTCAGATCCATTCTGTTACCTTATGTCACTTTATTGGGTACTAGAGACCATTGATATCTCTCAATATCAATATGATTAATGGTTGTTTATTTCTGTTATTATGTTGTTGGGGTGGTGGTAGTATATTTGTGTGTGGTGTGTATGTGTGTGTGTGATGTCTAAATGTGTGTGTGTTTTCCATTTTGGTTTTTGATGCTATGAAATTGTTTATTCCCTGTGTTTTCCTGCATGTAGTTAACCTTCTTGGGTTAGAATTTTTTGTTCTATTTTCTTCTGTAAGGCTGGATTTGCAAATAGATATTGTTTAAACTTGACTTTATTATGTAATATTTTGTTTTCTCCATTTATGGCAACTGAAAGTTTTCCTGGGTATAGTAAACTAAACTGGCATCTGTTGTCTTTTAGCATCTGCAGGACATGGTTCCAAGCCCTTCTGCCTTTTAGACTCTCCACTGAGAAGTTGGATGTAATTCTAATAAGTTGGCCCATATATGTTTCCTTTTTCTTCCTTCTTCTTTTCATGATGTTTAAATTCTTTCTTTTTTCTGTGTCTTTTATTGTTTTGATTATGATGTGATAAGTCAACTTTCCTTCTGTTCCAATCTATTTGGTATTCTGAAAGCTTCTTGTTCCATTTTAGGCATGTCCTTCTTTAGGTTAAGAAATTTTCTTGGGGGATCACAAGATGGCAACCATCAGTGTGTAGCGTTTCTGAGAGCCAGAGGATTCAAAAGAACAAAACTTGTGAGTGAAGCGGAATCTGAAGCCAGAAAATTGACATTGTGGCTTCCTGAAGGAGGGGGGACAACACAGGAGTGGAGATCTCTTTGATTCAGGTCAGACAGGGACTTATTGGTGAAAGAAAAGGGGCACTTTTCTTTCTCAGGCCTCCCTCCCCCTTGGAGGAGCCAAGCCACAGTGCCTGTGCAGATCTTGCTGCCTGAGAACTGAGACAACAGAGGTAAAAATACCAGCACCACATCTTCATCAGTCAGTCTAACCCACTTGCCTAGGTCCCATGCTCAAGAGCGACCAGTTGTACTGACTCCTCACAGCCATACTGGACTGTACGGGGCCACTTAATCCCTCAGTGGCAGACAATGGGCTGTGCCGCAGGCTGTGCTGTGGGCCTGCAAAGCTACCCAGATGCATCAAGTGCAGAGCCACAGTGCACAAGACTTCCTGGCAGGCACCTAGACACCCCAGTTCTGCAGCCACAGCTGGACTCCGGGTACAGAGACTACAGCACCACTGAGCTGTCAGAGCGCACATTTGTCTCAGAGAACAGGAGGAACCCCTGTGCTTCACTATTTGACCTGCTAGAGAGTGAGTGTGCCCCAAGTGCCTGCAGAGCCCCAGATCCAGGGTGCTTCTAAGCTGGAAGCTAGACATCAGAGACCTTCTACCCACACATCCACTGTGGGGAAACAGAAGGAATCCTGGGACACAGAATCCACGGCTCTGTGGCACCACCAGTGGAGTTTAGGCAAATAACTCCTGGAGCTCAGTTAGAGATGAACACCAGTGGTCCATAGGCCAGTGTCATACCCAGGAAACTTGCGCACGTGATCAAACTAGCGCATGCTATAACTCCAATGCCTGCAACCCCATCGATAATCAAAAGCCATCCTTCCCTCACACTGAAGGCCTCTACATTCTCTAGAACCCTGTCACTCAAGGTCAACTCACATGCACTCACATGCATACACTCTTGCCTGCATTTTTTCTGCTGCACCCTCAGACTCCCCTCACGCATGTACAGCTGAAGCACCAACACACATGCTGAAACCATTGGCTCTCTCTCATCTCCTTGAAGAAATCTCCAGACACCAGAGAAAGACGGTACCAATATGAAAGGCAGAATCCAAGAACAAACAGTGAAGATTATAGATAAATGGCCAGGGGTAGGTGTAAGAACACACCCAACAAAAATCAGGAAACCATGGCTTCACCAACAACACCCAAAACCAATGGATACTCCAATTCTTCAGGAACACAGGAAAATGACCTTAAAGGTATGCTTATCCAGTTATTAGAGTCACATAAAGAGGAAATAAACAAATCTCTCAGAGAAATAGCCATGCATGTAGAGTGACAAATAGAGGCAAAATTAGCGGCATTTAGAGAAGAAAGAAACAAAAAATAGACGCCATCATACATAGACAGGAAGCCACATTCAAACAGATGAAGTAAAAGGTACAAGACATAAAAATACAGAGAAAACCCTGGAGTGGAGAACTTAGAGGCAGGATCAGGAACCACAAAAGTAACCATCACCAACAGAATACAAGAGATGGAAGAGAGAATCTCTGGCACCGAAGATACGCTTGTAGGAATTGATACTTCTCTCAAAGAGAAAGTAAAATCAGAAATGTCTCAAACACAAAGCATCCAAGAAATCAAAGATGCCATGAAAAGGTGAAATCTAAGAATAATAGTAATTGATGAAAAAGAGGACTCCAGTTTCCAAGGTCCAAAAAATATATCTTCAAGAAAATTATAGAAGAAAATTTCCCCAACTTGAAGAAAGAGATGTCCATAAACATATAAGAAGCCTACAGAACACCAAACAGACCAGAGCAGAAAAGAAAATCCTCATGTCACATCATTGTCGAAACATTAAATATTTAGAACAAAGAAAAGATATTAAAAGCAGCAAGGGGAAAAGGCCAAGTAACATATAAAGGTAGACCTATCAGAATCACACCAGACTTCTCATTAAAAACTATGAAAACTGGAAGGGCCTGAGCAGAGGTCAGCAGGCTTTAAGGGACCACAGATGCCAGCCCAGACTACCATACACAGCAAAGTTTTAAATCAACATAGATGGAGAAAACAAAATATTACATGATAAAACTAAATTTAAGTAATTTCTACACAGCAAACCAGCCCTACTGAAGATACTAGATGGAAAATTTCAATCCAATGAAAACAACTATACCCAAGAAAATATAGGATACAAATAATTTCCTTACAAAAATTAAAAGAAAACAAGCAATGAATCATAGTAAGACCACGATCACCACAATAAAAGGAAGTAACATTTCATTGGTCACTATTATCTATCAACATCAATAGACTCAACTCACCAATAAAAAAGACACAGACTAATAGAATGGGTCCGGAAACAGGATCCAACATTCTGTTGCATCCAAGAAACTCATCTCTGCAACAAAGATAAACACTACCTCAGAGTGAAGGGCTGGAAAAATGTTTTCCAAGCAACTAAACCCAGAAAACAAGCTGGGGTAGCAATCCTATTGTCGAATAAAACAGAGTTTCAACCAAAATTAATCAAAAATATGAGGAGGGCCACTACATTCTCATCAAAGGAAAAATTCAGCAAGAGGACATCACAATTCTGAACATCTGTGGCCCAAATACAAAAGCACCTACATTCGTAAAGGAAACATTAATAAAGCTTAAATTACACATCGATCCCAATACCTTAATAGTGGGAGACTTTAACACTCCAGTCTCATCAAGGGACAGATCACCTAGACAGAAGCCAAACAGGGAAATAAAGGCACTTACAGAGGCCTTAATGCAAATGAACCTAATAGATGTCTACAGAACTTTACACCCAAACTCAAAAGAGTATGCCTTCTTTACAGTACCTCATGGAACCTTCCCAAAATAGACCATATAGTTGCTCACAAAGCAAGCCTCAACTGATATAAGAAGATTGAAATAATCCCCTGATTTCTATCTGATCACCATGGCCTAAAGCTGGACCTCAACAACAATGAAAATTGCAAAAAGCTTACACTCCTATGGAAACTCAACAACTTCGTACTCAATGACAGCTGGGTTAAACATGAAATAAAGAAAGAAATTAAGGACTTCCAAGAATTCAATGAAAATGAAGGTACAACATATGCAAATTTATGGGACACAATGAAAGCAGTGCTCAGAGGAAAATCCATAGTGCTAAGTGCCTTCAAGAAGAAATTTGTAACATCTCATACAAGCAACTTAATGGACCAACTGAAAGCCCTAGGGAAAAAAAAGGACGCAGATATACCCAAAAGGAACAGAAGGCTGGAAATAATCAAACTCAGGGGTGAAATCAATCAATTAGAAACAAAACTATTCAAAGAATCAATGAAACCAAGAGGAGGTTCTTTGAAAAGATCAACAAGATAGACAAGACCTTAGCCAAACTAACTAAAAGGCAGAGAGAATCGATCCAAATCAGTAAAATCAGAAATGAAAAGGGGACATAACTACAGACACTGAGGAAATCCAACCAATCATCAAGTTGTACTACCAAAACTTATATGCCATAAAATTTGAAAATCTAAATGAAATGGACAATTTTCTAGATAGGTTCCATCTCCCAAAATTAAGTCAAGCTCACGTAGAAAGGTTGAATAGCTCTATATCCCCCAAGGAAATAGAATCAGTCATCAACAGTCTCCCTTCCAAAAAAAAAAAAAAGCCCTGGGCCAGATGGCTTCAGCGCAGAATTCTACCAGACCTTCAAAGAAGTGCTAATTCCAATTCTGTTCAAACTATTCCAGAAAATAGAAACAGAAGGAACCTTACCAGACTCATTCTATGAAGCTACAGTCACCTAGATACCTAAACCACAAAAAGACCCAACAAAAAAGAAAACTTCAGAGGTATCTCTCTTATGAACATTGATGCAAAAATACTCAATAAAATACTTGAAAACTGAATCCAAGAACACATCAAAGATATCATTCACCATGACCAAGTAGGCTTCATCATAGACATGCAAAGATGGTTCAATATATGGAAATCCATCAATGTAATCCACCATATAAACAAACTGAAGGAGAAAAACCACAGGATCATCTCCTTTGATGCTGAAAAAGCATTTGACAAAGTCCAACACCCATTCATGTTTAAAGTCTTGGAGAGATCAGGAATTCAAGGCACACACCTAAATGTAGTAAAGGCAATGTACAGCAAGCCTATCGACAACATAAAACTCAATGGAGAGAAATTTAAATAATTCCACTGAAATCAGGGACAAGACAAGACTGCCCACTCTCTCCATATCTATTCAACATAGTAATGGAAGTCCTAGCTAAAGCAATAAGACAAATAAAGGAGATCAAGGGGATACAAATCAGAAAGGAAGAAGTGAAAGTTTCACTATTCACAGATGACATGATAGTATACATGAGTGACCCCAAAAATTCAACCACAGAACACCTTCAGCTGATAAACACCTTCAGCAAAGTGGCTGGATACAAAATTAATTCAAAGAAATCAGAAGCCCTCCTGTATACCACAGACAAAAGGGCCAAGAAAGAAATGAGGGAAATGACACCCTTCACAATAGCCACCAATAACATAAAGTATATTGGGGTGACTTTAACCAAGCAAGTGAAAGACCTGTTTGGAAAAAACTTCAAGTCTCTGAAGAAAGAAATCGAAGAAGATATCAGAAGATGGAAGGATCTCCCATGCTCATAGATTGGCAGGATTAACAGAGTGAAAATGGCGATCCTACCAAAAGCAATCTACAGATTCAATATAATTCCCATCAAAATACCAATACAATTCTTACAGACCATGATAGAAAAAATCTCAACTTCATATAGAGAAACATAAAACCCAGCATTTCCAAAATGATCCTGTACAACAATAGATGATCTGGAGGTATTTCCATCCCTGATCTCAAGCTGTACTACAGAGCAATAGTAATAAAAACTGCATGGTATTGGCATAGAAGCAGAAAAGTAGATCAATGGAACCAAATAGAAGACCCAGAAATAAACCAAAACACCTATGAATACTTGATTTTTGACAAAGAATCCAAAATCATTCAATGGAAAAAAGACAGCATCTTCAACAAATGGTGCTGGTCCAGCTGGATGTCTACATGCAGAAAAATGAAAATAGATCCTTATTTATCACCCTGCACAAAACTGAAGTTCAAGTGGATCAAAGATCTCAACATAAAACCAGATACACTAAATTGGTTAGAAGTAAAAGTGGGGAAGAACCTAGAACTCATTGGCACAAGAGACAACTTCCTGAACAGAACACCAACAGCACAGGCTCTTAGAGCTACAATCAATAAATGGGACCTCAGGAAACTGAAAAGCTTCTGTAAAACAAAAGACATTGTCATCAGAACAAAATGAGAGCCTACAGACTGGGAAAGGATCTTCACCAAACCTATATCTGACAGAGGGCTGATATGCAGAATATATAAAGAACTAAAGAAATTAAAAAAACAATAAACAAAGCAATCCAATTAAAAATGGGGTACAGAGCTAAACAGAGAATTCTCTGTAGAGGAATATAGAATGGCAGAGAAACACCTAAAAAAATCTCAATGTCCTTAGCCATCGGAGAGATGCAAATCAAATCGACCCTGAGATTTCACCTTACACCAGTCAGAATGGCAAAGATTAAAAACTCAAGTGAGAACAAATGGTGGAGAGGTTGTGGAGAATTGGGAACCCCTTTCCATTGCTGGTGGAAATGTAAACTTTTACAACCACTGTGGAAATTAATCTGGTGCTTTCTCAGACAATTAGGAATAGTGCTTCCTCCAGATCCAGCTATACCACTCCTAGGCATATATCCAAAAGATGCTCAAGTACACAACAAGGATATTTCCTCAACTATGTTTGTAGCAGCGTTATTCATAATAGGCAGAACCTGGAAACAACCCAGATATCCTTCAGTTGAGGAATGGATACAGAAATTGTGGTAGTTTTACACTGTGGAATACTACTCAGCAATTAAAAACAAGGAAATCATGAAATTTGCAGGCAAATGATGGGATCTAGAAAAGATCATCCTGAGTGAGGTATCCCAGGAGAAGAAAGACACATATGGTATATTCTCACTTATATAGTCCTATAAGATAGGATAAATGTACTAAAATATGTGCACCTAAAGAAATTAAACAAGAAAAAGGACCTGGGGTAAGATGATCAATCCTCACTTAGAAAGACAAATGGGGTGGACATTGGAAGTAGGAGAAAAGAAGAAACAGGACAGAAGCCTACCACATAGGGCCTCTGAAAGACTCTACCTAGCAGCTTATCAAAGCAGATGCTTAGACTCAACCAAACCTTTGGTAGAGTGCAGGTAATCATTTGATAAAAGGGGGAGTTAGTATGATTTGGAGAGGATAGGAGCTCTACAAGGACAAAATATATCAGTAAATGGGGATCCTCTATGAGAGTGTTGCTCCAACCAAGGTCTGTGTATGGTTATAACCTAGAACCCCTGTTCAGATGTAGCCCATGGTAGCACAGTACCCAAATGTGTTTCCCTAGTAAGGGGAACAGTTTCTAACAAGAACTCAATGACTGGCTCCTCTATCCCCCGCTCCCAAGGGAGGAACAGCCTAGCTAGGCCATAGAGGAGGACATTGCAGCCAGTCCTGAAGATACCTGATAAGCTATGCTCAGATGGAAGGTGAGGAGGACCTCCCCTAGCAGTGGACTTGGAAAGGGACAGGAAGGAGTGTGGAATGGGAGGGAATGAGGGAGGGTCTACAGTTTGGATACAAAGTAAATAACCTGTGATTAATATTAAAAATAAAAAGAAATTTTCTTTTTGTTTGATTTTGTTAAAACAATTTTTAGGACTTTGAGTTGAGATTCTTCCTCTTCTTTTATTCCTAATATGCTTCGGTTTGGTCATTTCATAATATCCCAGATTTCCTTGATGTTTTGTGTTAGCGATCTTTTCAAATTTAACTTTTTTTAACCAATGTTTAACTTTTTAAATTATCTCTTCTATTGCATCTTCAATGCAATGCTCTATTTTTTATATTCTGTTGATAATAGTTACATCTGTAGTTCCTGTTAGCTTACATAGACTTTCCATTTCCAGAATGTCCTCAGTTTGTGTTTTCTTCAGTGTGTCTATTTCCATTTTCAGGTCTTGAACAGTTTATTAGTTTCCTTCAACTGTTTCTTCATCTTTCCTTATATTTCCTTAAGGGATTTATTCATTGCATTCAATAATTTTTGTTTGTCTTTTCTCCAGTTTCTTTAATGAGTTTATTCATTTTTCTCTTTAAGGGTTTCTATCATGTTTATAAAAATGGGTTTAAGGTGTGTGTGTACACATGTGCTCAGGTGTATGGATGTGTGTGTGTGTGTGTGTGTGTGTGTGTGTGTGTGTGTATTCAGGGCTTGTTGTAATAGGATGGCTGAGCTCTGGTTTTCCATTGGCCAATGTTGGTTATGTTCTTATACTGGTATCTAGGCATCTGGATTTGGGGTGATTATAGATCTAGGTGTTGATTTCTGAGTTTGTCTTTGTTGGATGGATATCTTGTTTCTTTGTTCCTCTCCAGTGTTATGGCTGGAATGGTCTGTGGTTGAGTAGTGGGTTTCTGCCTGGGTTGAGGCCTTGAGTTCTGGCAGCCAGCATGGACTCTGATTTAGTGGTTCTTGGTGACATGTGACCTCTGGTAGGTCAGAGCTCCCGCTGGGGGTGTGGCTGGGATAAAATTACAATAAGAAGAGGAACTGCTGTTGGGATCAGGCTGGATGGGTTCCGGGGAAATGTTGGCAGTTGCCAAGCAGGGGTAGGTTTACCTAGGTATTTGGGTGCTGGTGTGGCCTCTGGTGGAGCAGTGGCCTTTCACCACAGGTGTGGGCCAGAGTCAGATTCTGATCTTTGTGAAAAGCCTCTCTCTTTTTGCTTGGTATAATGGCATGGTCTGGTGCTTTGTATTTCATTTTCAATTATTTTGCCCCTTGAAGTCTGCCTACTGTCTTTTATGAGCAGACACTCACATACCCCAAAATGCCAAAATGATGTTTGTAAACTTTGCCTCCAAAATATTCCTGATTGGTTGAATAAATGCCTACACACCTGGGCAAGAGAGAAGCTAGAGAGGCATGGCTAACATTTGAGCACTGAGTAGAGGATCAAGGGAAGACAGGTACGTGAGGAGAAAGAAGGACAGCCACCATGGGATAGGTAAAGAACCACGTGAATGAGGAGGAATGAACTCTGAGAATTGCATGCAGAGGAGTGGCGCAGATGGAAAGCATAGGAAAGTCTTTTGTGATTATGGATGGGAAGTAGCCCAGATAGAAATGATTAAAGCAGATGGCGTGAGAAGGGACTGGGAGGTAACAAGGTAGCTTAAGCTTAGGGGGTTTATATCTGCCCCAGCTCCACAAGAAATAGGCCTATGTAGAATCTATCAGGTATCAGTGGTTTTTATTGACTATGATAGGTGGTTAAATAGTACCACCATAAAAATTATAATCTTTTAATCATAAACATTATTAGCAAATTTTATTTCTACAATACCTTGAATATGTGCTTCTGCCAAACCCATGAGTTAAGTATGTATTGTTGAACTCATCGGCCTAGGCTGAGTCTCCCTAAGGACAGATCCAATGTCATATGTATATATTTAACTCTCACCCGTTTTTTGTGGTAAAGAATGCCAATGCTAAGCGTCTGTATGATTATCTTTGAAGGAAAGCAAGGTTTCAGTTTTTTTAAACATCAGTTAACATATATATGTATATAATATATCGTTATATTTTGTTAATTATATTGATTATATCACTATATTACATAACATGATACTGTTAGAACAGAATAAGTCAATGCAGGTGATTTTTGCTCCTGTTGTGATAGATTCACTGGTTATAGACAAAGTTCCACCATAAAGAAATATGCTAGAGGAAGAAAGTGTGAATAAACTGTTACTATACTTCAGATAGTTCAGGACGGAAGTTATTAACAAAAATGATACAAGTCCTATATGTACTGTACTTTTTGATTGAAAACCCTTTTCTAACTATAATGCAGAGAAACAAAGCATGGGGTGGGGTGCAGGGATGAATCTTCTTATAGGAGAAATCAACGAATTTGATGTGGAGGTGCTAAGGCAGCTAGCAGATGAAGCAAGCATTTCAGGGACTTACTGTGAAGCCTCAGTACATTTCTTATAGGAGATGAGTACAGTAATTAACATATTGTGGTTATTGGCAGAGGGATGGATGAAATAGCTCAAAGTAATAGACTAGAAAATCCAGAGATGGACTTACAAATATACTGCCAATTTCAATTTTAGACAGTAACATCATAAACATAGCCAATTAACTTTAATTTTAACTAGGGGAATGAAGAAAATCAGTGGGGAAAGAAAATTCCCCTCATTAAATGCTGCCAAAATCAGATGACATGATGAAAAAAAAAGTTAAATTCCTAACTGGTATAAACAAACTAAACTAGAGAAAAATCTTTGAACTAGATAGGAAAACTAAGCAAAGATTTTTTTTGTGTGTTCCTGAGAACTGTAATACAGGTTTAATTGTAAGCCCTCCATTCTTCAAAACCTAATGTTGATACTAAATATCTAGTTCCCCAAATTTCTGCTTATGTGGAAACTGAGTTTCGTAATGTGTCACTAAAATCACATTCACACACACACACACACACACACACACATACACAAACACCCACAGAGAGAGAGAGAGAGTGTGTGTGTGTTAAAGAGAGAATACTATGTCAATTTTGCAAGGAATGATATGTGCATTTTAGACATCAAAAATTAGAAGATATCTAAAACACTAAAAAAATTTCAACAATATTTAGCAGTCTTCCATGAAATTCATTGTATGAGTAATTTATAACCCAATGACTCTACTTTTAGATAATTATAAAACACATGTTCAAAAGAAGAGATAACACTATGAAAATCGTAACAGTTTTTAAACATTAGACCAGAGTATCCATAAATAGGAGGATGGAATATATCACATTATTTTAGCTTAGCTTCTGTTGATGAGATAAACAGCATGACCAAAAGCAACTTGAGAAAGAAAGGATTTAGTCAATCTTCCTACTTGTAGTCTATGTTGAAGGCAGCCAAGGCAGGAGCTTAAAGTAGAAACCATAAAGGCTTTCTGGCTTCCTCACATACCTTCCTTACACAGCCTAGTCCCAACCTCCCTGAGGATGCCTTCAGTGAGATGAATCTAGCCACATTAATTAAGAAAATCCCTCCCAGGAGGTTGCCTCAGGCCAGTTTGCCCTAGGCAATTCAACTGAGGAGTGTTCTTTGGAATGCCCTCCATTCTCTTTTTAGTTCCTAATGTGTCATGCCTTTGAATTCATTAGTCTATAGGAAGGATTGCAGTGTTTGTCTTTCAATTAATTAATTTAAATATTGTGTGCATGTGAAATTTTAAATACGTGCTTTATGTATAACCTCAGTAGCCTTTACAACCTAGTATGCATTAAGAATTGTTTTCCTGGACATTGAGAAATGTCTGGTCCTCTTTTTGAGAACATGTTCACTTTCATGTAAATGATCAATGATACAGAGTATAATAGGTGTAGGAGCTGGGTTTTTTAGTCTTCTTGTACATACATGATGGAAATTTAGGTGATCTAAAGCATACTGAATAAAATGTAAGTTTTAAAATAAATTTTGGTAGCAAACCAGTATTCCAATATCACAGAGGAATTCGGTAGACAGGTGTTTGTAAAGGGTCATTTACATTTGATAAGGCACAGACACCTGTTCCTACTTAAACCACTTAAAATGATATAAGAAGGTGAATTCAGCCATCTTCCATGAACTTTTTAATGACTGCCAGGTGGTTAAAAGAAAATGATGCCTGAAATCTACAAACCCAGAGAGGATATACAAGAAGGAGGACCCAGGTTGGTATGATCAATGCTTGTTTGGATGAACAAATGGGATAGACATTGAGCAGAGGAGAAAACAAGCAATAGAACAGGAGCATGCCAAAGAGGACCTATGGGGGGGGGTCAATGTAGCGATGTATCAGAGCAGATATTAAGACTCGAGATCAAGCCTCTGACAAAGGGCGAGAGTAATGATAGATCTGGGGGAGGTTGTTGAGACTTGGGGAGAACAAGAGCTCCACAAAGACCAAACTGAGCCGGGCACAGGGGT